>CM034315.1:82868130-83121710 GCA_019925795.1 Dendrobium chrysotoxum | reverse complement strand
TTTTTATCTTCTACTTTTCATTGATCATATCGAACTATCTTCAAAGATATGCTAAAGAGAGGCCGATTAAGTGTTGCAATAATTTTCAACTATTTTAATAATTTAGGAATATCGTATCAACTATAACCAAACTCTGTTCGACGTTTGTTTGACACTTATTTGAATCAATATTGGCCACAACTTTAAGTACTTTGCAGTCAAATGTGAGAGTATTTTGGATCAAATGGAGCTTTCTCTAATACTCACGTTTATAAGGTAAAGGGCAAGAATTTCCTTCGAGTAAATTATACCGCATTTTTTGATATACCTCAGAATATGTATATCATTTCATATGTTTATAAAATTCTGCAAATTATTAATTTCATTTAATTATATACATTTATAGGGTAAGGTAATTAGCTAATCTTAATTAGATTAAATTTTAGTAACACTGCCGTTGCCAGGTCCCAAGTCCTGGATGAGAAAAGTGGAGGGTTGCGTTAGGTAGTCGACAGCCAGCGTAAAACTTGTCGAATAACCATGACATGAATCCTTTAATAAATTGTGTTAATGCTAGGGCGTTCCCTGGAAGCGACGCACTGTATGGCCTGAATACAGTGAAAAGTGTGCAAGGGCCGCTGCATCGGCGCCCGGGTGCAGTGTTAAATAGGCAAGGGTTCCCACATCAAGGACGGATGTGGGCAAAGAAGCTAGTCCATGATACTAATATTAGGATAGGAACTTGGAATATAGGTTCCCTTACAGGAAGATTAATGAAATTAATAGATATTATGATTCATAGGAAGATAAATATTTTGTGCATTCAGGAAACTAAATGGGTTGGAGAGAAGGCTAAGGAGATTGATAGTTTAGGATTTAAAGTTTGGTATTCAGGTAAGAGTCGTACTAGAAATGGTGTAGGCGTGATTATAGATAAGAGTTTGAAGGATAATGTTATAAATATTAATAGAATTGGAGATAGAATTATGGCTTTAAAGATTGTTGTTGATGCTAAGATTATTAATATTATAAGTGCTTATGCTCCTTAAGTAGGTTTGGATATGTGTTCAAAATTAAAATTTTGGGAAGATTTAGAAGAATTAATTCAAAAGATACCTCTCGAAGAAAAAATTTTTATTGGAGGAGATTTAAATGGACATGTTGGTAGAGAGGTAAATGATTTTAAAAGCATTCATGGTGGATATGGGTTTGGAATGACTAATGAAGGTGGTAAGACCATACTAGATTTTTCTTTAGCTTATGATTTTTTAATTGCTAATACCTTATTTAAGAAAAGAGATGAGCATCTCATCACTTATAAGAATGGTTATAGTAAAACTCAGATTGATTATTTTCTTATAAGAAAAGTAGATCGTTTAGATTGCAAAGATTGTAAAGTTATTCCGAGTGAAAGTTTATGTACCCAACATCGCTTATTAGTTTTAGACTTTAAGATGAAAGGACAGAAAATAAAAAATAAAGTAAAGCGATTTTCTAGGATTAGATGGGGGCATTTAAAGAATAGTAATAAAAATATTTTTGAGAGTAAGATTTTAGATTCTAAGATTTTATTTGTGCATGAGGATGCTAATGTTATGTGGGAAAAAGTGGCTAGTGATATTAAAAATATTGCTAAAGATGTGTTTGGAGTATCAAAGGGAAAAGCCCCTAATAGTAAAAATAGCTGGTGGTGGAATCCAATTGTGCAAGAAAAGATAAAAAATAAGAAGATTTGTTATAAAAATTGGTTTAGATGTAAAAATTCTGATAATTGGGAAAGATATAAAGAGGCATGTAAGGATTCTAAGAAAGCAATATGTGATGCAAAGATCTTAGCTTTTAATGATTTATATAATAGATTAGATACTAAGGAGGGAGAAAGATATATGTATAAGCTAGCCAAACAAAGAGATAGGAGTAGTAAGGATTTAATTCAAGTGAAGTGTATTAAGGATGAAGATCAAAAAGTACTTTTCTTAGAAGATGATATTCAACAAAGGTGGATGAGATATTTTGATAAACTTTTTAATGAAGATTGTAGGAATACAATTGACTTTAGTGACCTTAGCATCCTAAATGAAAATAAAGATTTCTGTTTTTATCGGCGTATTAGTAAAACCGAAGTTAGAGAGGCTTTAAAGAAAATGAAGTGTGGAAAAGCTGTTGGACCTGATGATATCCCAATAGAGATGTGGAAATGCTTAGGAGATGAAGGAATTTCTTGGCTAACTAAACTTTTTAATAATATTTTGAAGACTAAAAAGATGCCAGATGCGTGGAGAATGAGTGTATTGATTCCTATTTATAAGAATAAAGGTGATGCACAAGATTGTGCGAATTATAGAGGAATTAAGTTAATGTGTCACACTTTAAAACTATGGGAGCGAGTTATGGAGCGTAGGCTGCGGCGTGATACTAATGTTTCTCAAAATCAATTTGGATTCATGCCTGGTAGGTCTACTATGGAAGCCATACATTTATTGAGAGGTTTAATGGAGAAATATAGGGAGAATAAGGAGGATCTACATATGATATTTATTGATTTAGAGAAAGCATATGATAAAGTTCCAAGAGAAGTGCTATGGAGAGTTCTTGAAAAGAAAGGAGTTAATAATGCTTATATTCAAATCATTAAAGATATGTATGAAGGAGCTACTACTTGTGTTCAAACACAAGGTGGTTTGACCAAGTATTTCCCTATTTCGGTTGGATTACATCAAGGATCAGCTTTAAGCCCATATCTTTTCGCGTTAGTCATGGATGTTCTCACTAGACATTTACAAGAGGATGTACCCTGGTGTATGCTTTTTGCTGATGATATTCTTCTTGTTGACAAGACTAAAGAGGGAGTTGAAGGTAAACTTGAAGTCTGGAGATCAACCTTAGAGTCTAAAGGTTTTCGCTTGAGTAGATCTAAAACTGAATATATGGAGTGTAATTTTAGCAGTAATAGACCTAGTGAGGGGATTGTGACTTTGGGCGATCAAGTCATTAATAAGAGTACACGTTTTAGATATCTTGGATCTATTGTTCAGAGTGATGGTGAAATAGATGGGGATGTTATCAGTAGAATTCAAGTTGGATGGTTGAAGTGGAGGAATGCATCGGGCTTGTTGTGTGATAGAAAAGTCCCCCTTAAACTTAAGGGAAAATTCTATAAGATGGTGGTGAGACCTGCAATGCTTTATGGTGCAGAATGTTGGCCATTAAAAGAGAAGCATAATACTAAGTTATGTGTTGCGGAGATGAGGATGCTTAGGTGGATGAGTGGATTTACTCTTAGAGACAGGATACGAAATGAGCATATACGTGAAAAGGTTGGAGTAGCTCCAGTGGAGGATAAGATTAGAGAGAGTCGCCTTAGATGGTTTGGTCACATAAAACGGCGGCCTTCCGATGACCCAGTTAGGAAAGTAGAGGTATTAGATTTGACTTATGTTAAGAAAGGTAGAGGTAGACCTAAAAAGACTTGGTTAGAAAATATTAGAAATGATCTTTCTCTATTAGATTTAAACGAGAATTTGACTTTGAACCGGATACAATGGAGAAAAAGGATTCATGTTGCCGACCCCACGTAGTGGGACAAAGGCTTGTTATTGTTGTTGTAGGCAATATTTAGTGTTCCTGTTCTATATATATATATATATATTATCTTATATTATATTATAATATATTATATTGTAAGTGTTGCATTAGTGCTTAAGGGCCTAAACCACATATCTATGCATATAGAAGCCTAAAGCACTAGGGAGGGCTGGGATTGAACCTTTGGGTAGTGGAATTTTAAACCCTATTTAATTCCTTTGCATTACCACACTTGGGAGATAGGGTGGGCTCTTAGTTTTCATTCCAAATCGAGGCGAGCTTGGTGTGGGGAAGGTGGACCGAGTGCTAGAGGGAGGAAGAATTGCTAAGGGAGTTCCGGTAAGAAATTCTGGAAGAAGAAATGAAAAAAAAGGGTATAGGAAAAGGAAAGGAAGAATGAGAAAGTGAATAAGATATGTAGAAGAAGAGAAAGAAGCAAAAGGAGAAGAAGAGGAAGTGGTAAGAAATGGTATTTTGGGAAATGTTCATTTTTGTGTAAATTTCCTAAATTAAATTCTTTAATTTGATATTTAGGTTTCAAGTTTATAAGCAAGAGAATTTTGAAGATTTGAGAGGTGTATGAGGAGAGGAAACTTAGAGGTAAGTGTTATTTTTGGAATAATGAAATTATATGTATATTATTATTTTGGTAAATGTTCATTTATATGTAAAGTTCCTAAATTAAATTCCTTAATTTGATATTTAGGTTTTAAGTTTATAAGCAAGAGAATTTTGAAGATTTGAGAGGTCTATGAGGAGAGGAAACTTGGAGATAAGTGTTATTTTTAGAATAATGAAATTACATGTATATTGTTAGGAAAAAAAATCAAAATAAAAATATATTTTGTGCAAGTGGTCAAATCAAGAAATTTGGATTATATAGGTAACAGACTCGAGTAGAAGAATCGAAGGTGTTAAAATTTTCGAAGCAGTTGGGAGCGGATGTAAGATATGCAGTTTTAGTATAGTATGCCAATAGTTTAATTTCATTCGTATACATGTATTTGAATTGATTGTGATGGACTGTGAGGGACTTATGTCCTTGTACTCTTGCCTATTGAGATTAGCCCGAAATTATGATCAATGCACTCATCCCACATATAACTTCTTATAGTGGGTGATTATGTTATATGATGCTGCAATGGACAATAGTCATGCGGTGATTGTATCATATGATTCATGCATTCTTACATGCTTATGTACTGATACACCGGATAGGCATGTTAACTTATATGTAAGTGCATAATTATAAATATAGTTAAATACTTGCATCCCTGAGAGGGAAAAAAAGAGATGTTCAGATAAGCCAAAGAAAATTTCATGTTAGGTGAGAGGTAGGAGGGGCAATGCGACCCTGATGGGTAGTGTCACCCAGTAGAGGCGGTGTGACCCTATAGAGACAGTGCGACCTCGATATAATATGAAGTCTACTGGCTATAAGAACTACTGACGATAAAGGTAGTGCAACCTCCGAAGCTTATGGGCGGTAAACCTAAACCTAGACAGGACATGACATTTTTTGAGGTTGAAAAAAAAAAGAGGATTTAGGAATGTGATGAATGTTAATTATGATTAGGTATAGCAATGTATGATGCAGATATTGAAAACAACTTATAAGGTATAACTTTCAAATAATGTATCATTTTTTTTACATTGAATGCATCTCGCCTAATGTTATGATATTAATACTACGTTCTGCATGGCTCCTACTTATAGTTGTTATTCCAGGTCACGCTAGAAACTATTATACTTGATTCCTATTCCAAGATTACATGTAATTTCTCTTATTTTCACCTGTTGATGTGCCTGTTAAATTTTTTTTTTCTTTCCTACAGTTGACTACCATATTAGAAGTGCATATCTTGTTGGGCATTATAGCTCACCAAATAGTTATTTTGATTGTTGCAAGGAAAGGGAAAGATTAGGTTGAATCAGAATAGTATTAGGTTCTCTTTTATTTAAGAGGTTCTCTTTTAAATCGCAATTGATTGTTGCAAGGAAAGGGAAAGATTAGGTTGAATCAGAATAGTATTAGGTTGTCACAGTTAATCTCTCAATCGCAGTTGATCAGAATAGTATTAGATGTAAGAAAGATCTATTTGGAGGTTAGTAGTCTGTCAACAACTACATGTTTTGGTTTCCTGTAGTTGCTCTATAAATAAAAGTTTTGGAAATGACAAGTTGATAGCTTCTGCTTATGATTGATACTTTAAGTTATTATTTCTTTCAAAATTATTTTGCAATTAGATCTCAGAAATTGTTGGAAGGTATTGTAGTTTGGTAAGTGAATGATGGCATTCTTGTTGTTGCGATCCACTTCGACTATTTGAGGGATGGTTGGCATGGGGCGTGATACAGTGGCATCAGAGCCAAGTTTAAATATTTGACAAATCTGTGCGGAAGCATGATTGGATCTAATGATTAGGGTGAAATGATTTAATATGATTCAAATTCCTACAGAGCATAGTTGGTGTTGGTCTGTCTAAGATGTAATTTGAATAATAGGCAAGGGCAGTGTTTTAGGTAGAATGTGAAGGTGTAACTTAACCGTTGGCAACACCTTTTACCAATAATTAACTTTTATGTTTGTGTGCATGTTTGAAATATGATTTGACACCGAATTTTAACAACCTTCATTTTGTACCAGCAATTATGGTCGAAAGAGTTCCTGAGGGAACTAATGGAGGGTTGGTGCAGCCTTGCTGAATTCCAGAAGGCCTTGAGAATGTTGTACCGGCTGAGAACAGTGAACCTAGGGTGGAGAATACGCCCACAATGCTTGATTCTGCATTACTGGGCTTAGGGACGATGCTACAAATGCAAATGATGGACAAAATACAATCCTTAGTTGGGCCAGCTGGACCTGCTGCACCAATTGTACCACCAACAGTTGTAGTAGCACCAGTAGTTATGTCGATAGTACCTACTATGCCTAGCAGTTGTATTGGTATTCCTTCAAGTGTGGAGATAGATACGCATCTAAAACTATTTCAGAATTTGACGCCACCTCTATTTAAGAGTGGAGTTTGATGCTAGAGTGGCTGAAGATTGGCTGATCAGGATTGAAAAGGTTTTAATTGAAATGAAATGCCCAAATGAAAGAAGGGTGTCATTTGTGATCTTTGTATTGGAGGGGGAATCAGAAAGATGCCGGAGAGGTAAGCAGTTAGAGAAGTTTGATTGTAGATCTGAAGAGTGGATCTCTTAGGAGGAGTTCGAATAAGTGTTCAGAGATTGGTATGTTACTCCTTCTGTCAGACAGGTTATGCAGGAAAGTTTTATAAATTTGATTCAGAGAGCTAAGGTTGTACTTTAGTATGAGGCAGAATTTACATTTTTATCGAGATATGCTCCGCAACTCATCAACACTCTGGTGGGGAAATGCTATAGGTTTGTACAGGGTTTGAGAGATTGATGTAAGCAAAAATTAGGAGAAAGCCTCAATTTTTGCTTACAAAAGTTAATACAACCACACTAGATTTTTCCAACATTTTGGAGACCATAAAAGACACAAAAGATACATAAAGACACTTTTCATAACTTGAAATAACACTTAAAACAACTTACAACTTTAGATAAAATGAAACAACAACAATACTTCCTAAAGTTGCATTTCATTCATTTGAGAAGAAGGATACAATGGGGTGGATACTTGCGGAGTAGAAGAAAGAGGTTAGAAGCCCGAGAAGAAAAGAGGAGAAGCTCGCAAGCTTTCCTAGAGGAGGAGAAGAAGAAGAGGCATTGCTCGCAAGCAATCCTAATAAACCCGCAAGTTCTTGTTCCAAAAATCACATTGTCACACATACATAACACTCTCTTTAAACTTCATAAACATATTATATTTATAGGCAAACCATTAGGAAACCAAACAACCATAGCACCTCCATCTAAACCAATTAGATTTAGGGAAATGAAAGACCAAAGGTCACCAAATAGCAGCCATAAATAGGTACAGGAAACAAAGAGAAAAGCCCACAGATAACCAGCCAAAAAGGCCACAGAACCAGCCAAAAAAGCCACGGAACCAGCCAGACGGGATGGAACCGAAGGGGCAAACCAGCGACCAAGGCAGCAGGCACAGGAAGCCCAACAGAACACACGGGAAACAATAAAACCAACAGAAACCGAGAAGGCAGCAAGGGGAAAAGGAAAAGACATCAATTAACTAAACTTCAGCTCATAAAGGAGAACTTAATACCAGCTCAAAAAGTCCAGCCTGAAATTCAGCAGCCACCCAAAAGGACCCAATCAAGCTAGCAAACCAAGGACTACCAAGCCCAAAGGACTTTAGGAATTTTTATTTTGTTGTGACCCCCCCTTTGCATGCATCAGAGATCAACTGCGACAACCTTTTATTTTCTTTCATATTAAGGAGTTTTCTGAGCTGGTTGAGAGTGTCTGATTACTAGAGGGAGATTTGAAAATGCTGAAACAAAAATGGGAGTAAGGCAGCCGGAAGAGAACCTTTGATGGTCATGAAAGTTAGTTTAAGAAACCAAAATTTACTCTGGGGCAACAACAACAATAGTCGGAAGGCTCATGCGGGACACCAACTTGTAGTACATGTGGGAAGCCTCATATTGGGAAATTCTGGAGGAATTTAGGATGGTGCTACCATTGTGGAGAGCCCAAACACATACTGATAAACTATCCAAAAAACGTTCAGAGAGGTAAAGAGCAGAGGAATGTTTTGGGGTTAGAGCAGCACATATGTGTAAGGTTAGCATTGAAGAAAAAGGGAGAAGTTTTGGGGGCAATTCTAGAAAGGTTTCAACTTGAGTGGTTGCTTTAACACCCCAAGGAACTTAGAAGCCACTAGAAGGGGTAGTAGGTATGATTACAATATTAGATATTCTTGCTCGAGTACTCTTTGATTTTGGTGCTTTACATGTTCATATTTGAAACTTTTTGTGATAATTTACAATTGGAATCTATTATGTTCACTCCTGGTTTGAGTATTCAACTATCGACTGGCAATTGTATGTTTGTTAGTGCTTCATGTTTAATTGACATCGTGATAGCTGATAGAAAGTTCAAAATTAAATTAATTATTTTACCCATAGCGGATTTTGAGATGATTTTAGGTATGAACTGGTTGGTGAAATATTTTGTTACTATTGAATGCTGGAAGAGTAGAGTTCGATTTGATTTACTTGAAGTCGAGGCATTCTACTTTCGGTGTGAAAAGGGTGTGAGTTCATCCATACTCAATTCTATCAAGGTGAATAAATGTATGAAAGCCAATGAATTGATTTTCTTGGTTAACTTGGCGGTTGGTAAGGAGAAAATTGGAGACATTAAAGCTATTTCAGTGGTGAATGAGTTTGAGGATGTGTTCCCAAAAGAATTAGTTAGTTTACCACCAAAATGGGAGATTGAGTTTACAATTGATGTTCAGCTTGGAAATTCACCAATTGTAAAAACGCCATATAGAATGGTCACCAAGGAGTTGTAGGAATTGAAAAGTCAATTATCGGAGTTGATCGAGAAGGGTTTCATAAGACCTAGTATATCCCTTGGAGTGCATCAGTATTGTTTGTTAATAAGAAGGACGGATCGAGGCGGCTTTGCATTGATTATAGGGAGTTGAACAGGGTAACTATCAAGAACAAATATTCTTTGCCAGTGATCGATGATTTATTTGATTAGTTAGCAAGAGCTTCTATATACTCTCTAATTGACCTGAGATCTGGGTATCATCAAGTCAGAGTGAGAGAATGTGACATTTAGAAGACAACATTTGGCATCAGGTATGAACATTATGAATTTTTTATTATGCCATTTGGATTGACAAATGCGCTAGTAATTTTTATGGATATGATGAAATCTTCAGACCTTGCTTGGATCGGTTTGTAATTATTTATGATATACTGCTATATTCCAAGACTGATGAAGAATATGCCGATCATTTGAGGATTGTTTTTGATTTGTTGAGAGAATATAAGTTGTTCGCTAAAATTTTTAAATGTGAATTCTTGTTAAAGAGAATTGTATTTTTGTGGCACATTATTAGTGGTGAAGGCATAGTTGTGGATCATGAAAAGGTGAATGCAGTGGTTGAGTGGCCAAGGCCCAATAGTGTAATGAAAATCAGAAGTTTTCTTGGCTTAGCGGGTTACTACAAACGATTGGTGAAGGGGTTTTCTCAGATTGCTTTGCTTTTATCAAAGCTGACTAGGATTGGGGTGAAATTTGAATGGTCGTCTGAATGTGAGCAGAACTTTCAAGAGTTGAAGAAATGCTTAACATCAACACTGGTGTTAAGTATTCCTTTGGGTACTGAGGGTTTTTAGATTTTCAGTGATACATCCTTAAAAGGGTTGGAGTGTATACTGATGCAGAATAAGAAAGTAATTGGCTATGCTTCTAGGCAATTGAATCCCCATGAAAGGAATTATTCGACGCATGACCAAATGATAAGGAGTTGGCTGCAATTATGTTTGCCTTGATGATTTGGAGATATTATTTATATGTCGTGAGGTGCGAGATATTTACTGATCACAAGAGTTTAAAATATGTTTTCACCCAAAAGAAATTGAATTTGAGGTAGCAGAGATGGTTAGAATTTATCAAAGTGATTATCTGGATATCTAGTATTGTTTGGGGAAAGCCAATGTGGTGGCTGATGTACTAAGTAGAAAATCCAGTGTGCAGGCCAATTGGATGCTAATTTAGGAGAATGAATTGATCAGAGATTTGGTAGCGTTACAGTTAGAAGTGATTGGCCAGAAGGATCAAGTTGCTTGGAGTATATATTAAATGACAATGCGTCCTACTTTGGAAGAAAGAGTTCGGGAGGCGCATAAATCAAATGAGGAATGCTAGAAGTTGGTGGATCATATTCAATTAGGAAAAAAAAACATAGGATTTACCCTAGGTGATCAAGCATTGGTAAGGGGCACCTTTGGGTTTCGGGGAATTCCAAATTAATTCATGAGATCTTAATCGAAGCTCACTCTTCAAGGTATTCAATTCACCTCAGAAGTACAAAAATGTATATGTACTTGAAATCATTATTATGGTGGCCTGAATTGAAGAGGGGTGTGGCTGGATTAGTGGTTGGATTAGTGGCTAAATGTTAAACATGTCAGATGGTATAAGTTGAGCATCAAAGGCCTAATGGAATGTTACAGGCATTGCCTATACTTGAGTGAAAGTGGGAGGACATGACTATGGATTTTGTTATAAGTTTTCTTAGATTTTAGCAAGGGCATGATTACATCTGGGCGGTGCTTGCCAGTTACATTCAGTGAAGTTGGCAAAATTTTTTGTGAAGTAAATTATCAAATTACATGGGATTCCTAGAGTTATTGTATCAGACAGAGATGCGTTGTTTTACATCATAGTTATGGAAGGGTATTCATGAAGATTTGGGTACTAAATTAAATTTTAGTACAACATTTCACCCACCAACATATGGGCAATCTGAAAGAGTTATTCAAGTGTTGGAGGACTTGTTGAGATTGTGTTTTCAATTTGGGGGTAGTTGGAAAGATCACATTCCTTTGATATAATTTGTTTATAATAGTTATCAGTCCAGTATCAAAATGATCCTTTATGAAGCCTTATATAAAAGAAAATGTAGAACTCTAAGATGGGTTGAAGTTGGGTAAAGACAGTTGCTAGGACCACAATTGATGGATCAAGCCATCGAGAAAATCATATTAATCAAAGATAGACTTAAGGCATCTCAGGACTGTCAACGGAAGTACTATGACTGTAAGAACCGGTTCTGGTTCATCTGAACTGGCTCCTATCTAATTAAGAGCGGATGAATAGGCCACGTAACGAGAGGGAGGTATCTGATTGAACCGGTTCATGCAATTGAGCGAGAAAACGCGTACGGGAGTGAAAAGCAGTGACTCACACGAGATAACTTTGATTCATTCACTCCAATGAAAGCAAACAAACTTGAGAAGCTTCAGCCGAGAGAAATTGTGCCGAGAGGAGGAGAATGAAGGTAAATTTATGCATTTTATTAAATTTTTTTGGCAATTTCTTCCATGATTTAAACCTAAGAAAAAGTTGATATCTAAATTGAACGCAGAGGAAGAAAGTTTAGAAAAGACCCAAGATATCTTAGTAATGATTTGATCGCTCAAAGTCACAATCCCCCCACTAGATCTATTACTACTAAAATTATACTTCATATATTCGATTTTAGATCTACTCAAACGAAAACCTTTAAACTCTAAGGTTGACATCCATAATTCAAGTTTACCTTCAACGCCATATCTAGTCTTATCAACAAAAAATATCATCACCAAAAAGCATACACCAGTGTACCTCTTGCAAATGTCTAGTGAGAACATCTATGACTAAAGGAAAAAGATATGGGCTTAAGGCTGGTCCTTGATGTAATCCAATTGAAATAGGAAAATACTTGGTTAAACCACCTTGTGTTTGAACACAAGTAATAGCTTCTGCTTATATATCTTTAATGACTTGAATATAAGCATTATTAACCTTTTTCTTTTCTAGAACTCTCCATAATGCTTCTCTTGGAACTTTATCATATGCTTTCTCTAAATCAATAAATATCATAGGTAGATCCTCCTTATTCTCTCTATACTTCTCCATCAAACTTCTCAATAAATATATAGCTTCCATAGTAGACCTACCCGACATGAATCCAAATTGATTTTGAAAAACATTATTATCACGTCGCAACCTATGCTTCATAACTCTCTCCCATAGTTTTAAAGTATGACACGTTAACTTAATTCCTCTGTAATTCACACAATCTTGTGCATCACCTTTATTCTTAAAAATATGAATCAACACACTCATTCTTTACTCATCTGACATCTTTTTAGTTTTCAAAATTATATTAAAAGTTTAGTAAGCCAAGAAATTCCTTCATCTATTAAGCATTTGCACACCTCTATTGGAATATCGTCAGGTTCAACAGTTTTTTCACACTTCATTTTATTTAAAGCCTCTATAACTTCAGTTTTACTAATACACCGATGAAGGAAACGCCCTAGCATTAACACAATATATGAAATGATTCATGTCATGATTATTCGACAAATTTTACGCGGGTTGTTGACTACCTAATATAATTCTCCACTTTTCTCTAGGACTTGGGACCTGACAACGATAGTGTTAGGAAATAAATAAACAGTGAAAAGCATAATTCCATTTTTATAGTGTCACGACCTGGCCCGGTAAGCTCGCATAGGTGAGACGGGAATGGAGGTCGGACAGGAGGAATTAAAACATTCATATAACTTTATCATCATGTCTCCCAACATAAAGAAAACATCATCAACAATATAATGAAAGAGCCACTAATGAAATTCAAGTAATTTTTTTTTCTTTTTCATTCATCAATCAAAATTAATATATACATAAAATTCATTACAAAAGGAGGTGTCCAAAACAAAACTAACTATCAAGGCATCCTATTCATCCATCTATACCAAAACAACAAAAACTCAAAAAGTAATCTGTCGCCCGTCCTCTCCCTACGACGGTACGTAAAGGGTAGTCTATCTGCCATTATCGTTTAGCAGGTTCTCCTGAAAAGTGTTCTATAAGTAGGGTGAGTCACCACTCAGTAGATAAAATGCTTTTCAATTAAATTTAGATGCAAGGAATAGAGTACAATATGCGTATACTTCTAAATAGAGAAACATTCAACATGTCATAATGCATCATCTAAAGTAAAAGTGCCTCTAAATCAATCTTTATATTCTCATTCTTTGCATAACATATAATTCTTCCTCTTTAAGCATTCATGCCTCAATGAAAACCTCATATGCATATAACATAAAGATGTAATATTCATACTATTGTAATATTTAGCACCCGTCTCGGAAGTATCATATGTACTGATCAGGTACACTTTAATTGCCTATTCTTTTACCATTTGGTTCAAAAGAACCCCTTTACCAATTGGCTCAAAAGAGCCCTTTGGCGAGCTTACCAGGCCGGATCGTGACAGGAGGAATTAAAACATTCATATAACTTTATCAGCATGTCTCCCAACATAAAGAAAACATCCTCAACAATATAATAAAAGAGCCACTAATGAAATTCAAGTAAAATTTTTTTCTTTTTCATTCATCAATCAAAATCAATATATACATAAAATTCATTACAAAAGGAGGCGTCTAAAACAAAACTAACTATCAAGGCATCCTATTCATCCATCTATACCAAAACAACAAAAACTTAAAAAGGAACCTGCCGCCCGTCGTCTCCTTACAACGGTACGTAAAGGGCCGTCTATCCGCCATTATCGTTTAGTAGGTTCTCCTGAAAAGTGTTCCATAAGTAGGGTGGGTCACCACTCAGTAGATAAAATGCTTTTCAATTAAATTTAGATGCAAGGAATAGAGTACAACATGCGTATACTTCTAAATAGAGAAACATTCAACATGTCATAATGCATCATCTAAAGTAAAAGTGCCTCTAAATCAATCTTTATATTCTCATTCTTTGTATAACATATAATTCTTCCTCTTTAAGCATTCATGCCTCAATGAAAACCTTATATGCATGTAACATAAAGATGTAATATTCATACTATTATAATATTTAGCACCCGTCTCAGAAGTATCATATGTACTGATCAGGTACACTTTAATTGGTCATTCCTTTACCATTTGGTTCAAAAGAACCCCTTTACCAATTGGCTCAAAAGAGCCCCTTTACCATTGGCTCAAAGAGCCCCTTTACCATTGGCTCAAAGAGCCCCTTTATCATTTGGCTCAAAAGAGCCCCTTTACCATTGATACTTCCGCATCAACATGCAGATACAATCATTCACTATTTAATCATAAAAAGAAACTTTAACATATCTTTCATGTATATATTCCTTACTCATTCATAAAAGAGGCTTATGTAAACCATTCATGTGTATGTCCTAATATGGAACTACACAATTGCTACTAACATGAAATACATAATTGCTACTTACATGAGAAAAGAGATATGCTCTAACATACATTGCATGTAAAGAGAAGGCATATGTAATACTTGTAAGGAAAGAAACATGAGGTTTAATATAAATTTCTAATAATGCATAAAACTTTGCTTTTACACCATGTCATCATGAGCTTTTATAAGGAAAGACATGCTAGTCATAATGATATCACAAAGAGCATAACGAGAAATGTCAATTCTATATATTTGCATGTAAAGAGTTTTCTAAATTTAAGAGAATTCCATTTCACCTACCTCAACGTTGTGTACCACTTGCCACTTGTCCTATCGAGTTCTTCCCTTTAACACGTCCAATATCTAAAAGAGACAAACACAACATAACACTTGATGTTACCATACCTCCATCACACAAACTTCCTTACTCTAAATCGTAAGAACCTACATATTTTTCTTACATTTCCAAATTAACCCCTTTACCATTTTAAAATTAATTAAATTTACTTTCTATTTTCGGATTTACTTAAATTAACAATTTGAAAAACGAAATTTTGTGCAAAAATCCTAATTCTCATCATTAAAATCCTTTCTAAGTCTATTTGAAATAATAATGCTTAAAGATTCTCATTTTTAGAGAAAACCCTAATTCCTAAAACTTGAAATTTCTCCTAAAACTTGCATTTCTCTTCCAATAGAGGATTCCTAATATCATTAGGAATTACTTTTGTAAAGGCATTTTGAAAGAAAAAACAACATTGAGGGAAACCCTAATTTTCAAAACTCACAATATTTGGAGAAAACTAGAAGTTTCATGTTTAGAAACCTTCTCTAATCTCCCCCTATCGTTCCTCTTTAAAAAACTTGAGTTTGGAACAAACCCTAGAAATCTTCCTCAAAGAAAACGTTATAAAAGAATGAGAAATCTCTTAAATACAACTTACATTAACCTTATCTTAGTTTTCCCTACAATCTCCTCCACGAGACGCCGCCGAAACGCTGTCGGTAGAGCCGCCGTCACCTTGGACCTGACGCCTCTCGCTCCGCCTCCCTCCCTTTCGTTCGGCCGCACGAAATGGAATGGAGATTGAAACATTTCGGTCCCCTATTTAGAGTGTGATGTTCTCATTAATTGTCTAATGTCCAAATTGCCCTCACTTAAGCCATCTATGCTTTAATAAATATTAGGGGTATTTTAGGCATTTTAAAACTTACACGAATTTTAACTCCTAAATTATGTGAAATTTCATATGGGTTCTTTATATCGTTTCACTCAGAATTTTGCGTACTATTTTATAAAATTATTTGCGTCGAATTCTGATGATTTCAAAATTTTTGCCTAAACTCGTTGCGGCGCATCAAAATGCGTGCGACGCTTAGGATTATCATTCTTGGGTTTTACATATAGTCAATACTTACATTCTACCACAAAATCCCGTGTCCGAAACAAAATTTAAAATAGCCACACCGGTTCCAAAAGAATAAATATAATTGAAAACTTAAAATAAAACTAAAACACATTACTTTCTAGCCTCATGCTGTTGGGCTCTTACTTATACTTGAAATCACATAAAATCATGTAATGAGCATAATAGCTCAGCAAATAACTAAAATTTTACAACTAAAATCAATACTAGACAAAAGAGAAATAATATGCTCTAAATCGTGTAAGAAAACTAAATCAATAACTGTTATCTCATTTAATCAATTAGCCATCATGTCCTTATCATTCTGTCAGTCTCATTCACTCTTATCATCTAATCGTTCATGTTAGCCTATCAGTTATATATATCAGTCTGTCGGTTATAACAGTATTATCAGGACTCGTATTCAATTATGGTAAACAGTAATATAAATCAGTATTCGTAATATCAGTATCCATATAATATCAGTAATGGTAGTGAGTAAGCAAGAACAACAATCAGTATCAATATTAGCAGAGTATACGAAATCAGTAACTATAATCAACATCAGTAGCCAGTAATCAGTATCAGAATTCAGTAATCAATATTCTATTAGATATTCAGATGAGGATATCTTATATCTTGCACTAACCCTTATGACTCACGGTCAGTTGACCCTTATGACATAATCAATGTATTTCTTATAACTCACTTTCAATAAATCACATGACAGTCGCCCCGACTCCTTATCAGTCTCCAACTTCTTATATCTCAGTGAATCTTGAAGGTATCACATGAGATTATCATATCATATATATCTGATAATAATTAGTACATCAATTTCTATCATATCAATATCAGAACCATACATCCTTCCCATTTTCAGTCAAATTAGTATTTTAACTGATAAAAATACAATAAAATTATATCAAGTTGCTCAAAATGATCAAATCTATAATATAACAAAAGTTAGGCCGTGAAAGCTTACAAAATTAGGAGATAATGCATGTTTAACAGATTTAGGAGAGAAAATCCGTAGAAATCAAAACTATCGAAGATAGAAGCAGGAGAATAGTTACTTACTTCAAATAGAACAAAATCCATTATAGGAACGACTTACAACAATCACCTGAAGATCTTTCTCTTTATTAGTGGCCTAGTGTTGTATGTTGAATTCAGAATTATTGTAGAAAAAGAGACTTCAACTCCTCGACGACATTTTCTAGTGTTGTTGCATCAAAGGTCAGCACCACAGTGCTCCAATTTAAACAGAAATTCAAATATTTCATTTAAAATACATTTTCATATTTTGAGTTGTTACAATATTGATACTACTAAAGTGTGATTTCTTCTAGCAGATGATGCATTTTAACTGAATAGGTGATGAGGACATCAGAAATCTACGGCTACGATTGTGCCTCTTTATTTTGATCTATTTTATGTATTTGATTTGTTATTGTTCTTTTTCCCTTTCTACCCTCACTTGAGGGCTTTGTCTTATGTATGCCCTAGGGGCAATAGTGTCTTTGTTATTTCCCTTCATGTATTTGGCTATTTAAAGCCACCCTCTTCCTTTGGAGAGGTTAATGAATGAATGAATTAGAAGAAAATTCCTGCACATGTGTTCTTTGAGTTGTGAGAGTTCTAGGAGAGAGCTTTGGAGAGATCCCCAAGGAGGGAAAACGGATCATCCACCAACCTTGGAGACGGCCGGATTCGTGGTTTGTTTTATCGTTCTTTTTTCTTTCAATCCTTTTTTCCTCCTAGCCGCCGGAATTCCCTAGCCACCCCCAACCTCTTCACCATCCCCTCACCCCTCCTCCTCACCAACGGCCCCACCACCACCACCTCAAGCCACCGGTTCCACCCCACCTATCCAAGCCGCCGGTTCCACCCCCTTATCCCTTTCCTAAAATAGGGTAGTTTGATTTGAAAATTATTTGAATTCAAATTCAAGAGAATTTGAAAATAGAAACATTCCAAATTAAATTGGTCTAAATTTGGAAAGTCCTTTAATTAATAATCAATCCTAAATTTAAGATTGATTATTTAATTAATTCAATTCCCTACACTTTCCTAATTAAAGATACATAAGTTTGGAAATCCTCTTAATTACTAATCAATCAAAATCTGAGATTGATTATTTAATTAAATCAAATCCCCTCATACATTGCATTTGGACACCTCCTCTCCCTCTCTCTCTCCTAGCCAAAATTCCCCATGCCCCACTTATTTATTTCTTTCCCAAAATCAGCCCCCCTCATAAACCCCAATTAATTTAATTAGATCCCATAAATTAGGGATCTAATTAACACAATTCCTCCCCAAATTAATCCTCCAATCAATTCCCTAATCCACCTCTGCCCTAGCAGCTCTCTCCAAGCCCCTTTTCTCTCAACTAGACGTCACCTGTAGCCTGTCCAAGAGTCCCAGCCGCCTCTACTGCTAACCAGGAAAAGGTTCGCTGATGTCCAGGGTTCAATTCAGAATTCGGGACAAGTTCTAGTTGCTCTCTTGAAGTTCAGGATTGGGAAAATAGCTGTCCTGCAGTTATCAGCAAAGAAGTTTGCTGTCCAAGTTGCCGGAACGATCCCACATGCTGTCCAGACTATCCTAGAAATTATCCAGTTGCTGTCCTAAGGTTTCTGGACTTATAGGTGGCTGCCCAACAACTCCGGCAACCAACATTTGTTGCCCAAGTTCGCGGGAAGGACTAATCTTGGCTAAGGTGAACTCTTTCCTTCTCTCATACCTTCTCCATTGATCCTTACTTGTGATTTGATTGATTCACTAAAATCTTGCAACGCTCCGCTAAAGCTTAGTCCATAGTAGAATTGTGTGAGGGATCTTTCGTAGAACTACTCTTATTGTTAGACTAGGGATTTCTTGTTGAAACCCATCTCATATGCAACTTCAAGAATAATTGGTTGTTTTGTGGCTTTAACTTTTCGCAAGTGACTTGGCCTAAGCTATTGTTACCGCTCTTTGTGTTTTATTTCATTGTCTAAATCACCCCCAAGCTTTAGTTAACGTGCTCTTAATCATCAAGTGTGCAAAATCCTTATTTAAATCATATTTTCATATATGTCCTACATCAATAGGTTTGGGGCATAATTATGGCTCCCAACATTTTTTTTTTGTCAAATTTTTAGAGTTTCCATTGAGATAGTAGTTTTGGGTTTCTGTACATTTAATGCTTCATTATTACTTGGTGGTTTGTAATTAGGTTTCCGGTTGTTATTTATTTTGTTGATTGAGGTTGTCTTTCTTTTGTTAGTTCATTGAAAATCTTCTTGATGAAGGCACCAAGAGTCCTCGCACTATGCGTCTTTCGGCTTTGCATCTGACAGGGTTATGGCTTCGACATCCCAGAACACTCAAATATTATATTAAAGAATTGAAGTTGCTGTCCCTATATGGCTCTGGTGCGCATCTTTCTTTTTTTTGTTTCTTTTTAAACATGTGAAGTGAATTCTTGGTCATTTTTTTTACGGGTTGAGGTTCTTTTATGCCAATAATCTAATAACAATGTTTCTGAACAGTGGCTTTTGATGAGGATTTTGAAGCTGAATTAAGTGAAAATCACGAAGCTAAAATTGAATTTTCATTGTTAGCTCAAAGTCCTGATCCTGAGTTGACCGAAGTAAGCCAATCTGTACTGTAATTGCTTTCAATACCATTTAATTTATTAAATTTGAAAGGAAAATTCAGTTTATTTATCATCCTGATGGGTCATGAAATTTCTAGACTTGAACACTAGATTTGCTGCTTGACCATGTACTAGGGCAAGTTGGTTTAACTAGAATTATTCTATCTGGTATTCATGGACATTAATTAATTTTGCTTCGCTATATCCAGCCAATCTGAACTCATATTTGTCATTTTGATAAGAACATTGTCATCTCTATCTTGGCCTTGATTGTTCTAGATAATAACTTACGGATGACATTATGGTCTCATCTGGTTTGTTTGGCTCAATCTTTAGGCAGATGATGTACCAAGCGCACATAGTGCATTGCATGGCTCCTATGAAGGCTTCATTACTCGAGCATGGCTAGGGGCAATCTTGCTGTGTGACGCAATATAATGAGGCAAGCATCATTCTTTTATTTTAGATTTGAGTGTTAATACTTTAAATCTTGAAGCTGAGTTAATTAGTTATGGTGATGATTGATGACTCGATGTCGGGATGGTGTAGGAGTATCAAAAGGTTGGGGAACAAGCATATGCCCTTGCAAGTAAGTTGATCAAGTGTAGATTTTAGAATTTTAACTTCAACGCAATAAATCTTGTGGATGAGAGAATGAGGCCATGAATACATAGGGTAGGAAGTCTTCAAATTTAGTGATTGCGAAGGGCATAGGCGATGATAATGATATGATAGATAACACGGAAAAATAGTTTCTTTGGCTTGTACGTGCTAGAAGCCTAACTATTTCAACTGTAGTTGGTTGAAATAATCTAGCAATTTAGTATTTTATGCAATTTGATATGGTTTGATGATTATATTTTTATGCTATTATAAATATTCTTCATAATTAAATAAATCTACAAGTGATATTGCTACCTTTTTAGCTCCTCATGTCATTCAAGCAATCACATATGGTACACCCAGGTTTTGAAGTAATGGGCAACTATATCACAATGAGTATGTGTTGATGTATGGTCTAGAGAATTTTTATGGTGAAGACAACAACTTTATTGGATGTCTCTTGGGTTTTGTTGGCACAAAAAGAACGGGTTATAGTGTTTTGGATATATATGGAGTTGGAGCTTCTTGGCTTTGAAAGAGTAAGTTTTTCTTGAAGGAAAGGTGCAAGAATTCGAGATCAAAGGTTTCAGATTTTAGGGAATTAATCAAAGTATTTTATTGATTTTGAATCAATGGTCAAGATGATGTGATTTTTTTAATGTTATTGCTAACTAAAGGAAGTTGTTTTCCTTTATTAGACATTTGGCTTGGATATTTTGGGATTAATGGGGAGTGATGGCCTTAGGGTGTCGTAGGGGTTGTGGGTGAATTTAGATGCGATGTTTGGAGGTGTTGGAGGGATCTTAGCATTGAGAGAGGCTATGGTTTAGGGGTTGGTTGAGCCTTGCTTTTAGGTGGGGGATTGTCTTGGAGAGGAGAGTAGGAGATGAAGGGAATAACTAAGGATCGAGCTTCATTATAGAGCAAGCAATTATATAGCCTTTCAACACAATATATACACCATCAAAAGATGATCTTATTCAATGATCTTCAAGAGTGCAAGTATGGGTATTTATAGGCCTGTTCAAGCTTGTGGCTACCAAAGGCTTATTTAGAAAGCACTAGAGCCAATAAAGCACTACTACATGAATTGATAACATGTCATAATATTAAGGAAATGAAAATAACAAAATAGAGTACAATAAATATGCTTCAATAAAGAGGGAATTTTGACCAATCTAAAATAAGATGGAGTGGTCTTGGGAGCATGCAGTCTTTCAATATTTCTTATTTCTTGCTAGGTGTGGCCAACCCAAGTATCAAGGGATTTGGTTTTAGGTTTTCCAATTATTCATTATTGAATTTGGAGGGAAAAAGGGTGACCATGCACTTACATGGGAGGTGGAGTGGCCTTAAAATTAAACATATACATGATTTTTGCATGAAGGGACCATCATCCTGCTTGGTTGCCTTGAGATTTATATTGTTGATGAAAATTTTTATCATGATGTTGTTCCATCTTGATGTCTAAAACCTTAATCATGCATTTGTCCTACATCATGCTTGGCACATTTGATTAAAAAAAAAAAAGCCTGACACATTTGATGATACAATTTTGGCATATATACTCCCATTCCGTTTATAGAGGGGGGGGGGGGTATTGATTTTTTTGACATTATTCCACTTTTCTCCAATTGCATGCGAAGCCTGCAACTTGTGATACACAACATGGATACTACGGCTTGGAGATGATATGACACAAATACAGGATATGTCATTATTGAAAATAAATGACACAAATATAGGTTGGACATGGTATTATAAGTTTTATATTTTCAAAATAATAAATATAAATTAAATAAGCAAAACATTAAGCAAAATAAAGAAATGTCAAGTCATTTAAGTAGGATTTATATTTAAAATGATTAAAATTAGGATATTGAGAGTTTGACATCAATGTCATGTCATGCATTGGGCATTGAGCATCGATGCCAAGAAGGTGCTGACTGTCAATGTTGAGACGGTGCTAGGCAAAGATGAGATATTGAGGAGACGCGATAGCATGACTATGGGTATATAAATTATCAATATTGGGCATCAATGTCGAGACACTGTTGGAAGCTGATGTTAGTATGATTTCATATGCATCAGATGTCGATGTTGAGATGAAGATGAGGGTCAATGTGAAACCCTAGCCATGACCCGTCGTAGAGAAATGAAAATGGGAATGCTCAGGGGATGAGGTATTGAGTATGAGCTATTGTTTTATGGTTGTGGAGAGAAAATAAGTAATTAATTTTTTTTACAAATAAAAAATAAATTATAAAAAAATATATTTAAAGAGTTTTTTTATAAAATATTTTGGACATGTATGTCTGATTTTTTAATATTATTTTAATGGGGCACGTTTTTTCCATGCTCTACACATGCTGGAGGCTTGTCGGATACTAGTTGGTGTCCAACTCGTGTTAGACGCTGCATTCCTCCTTATGAAGAAGTGTCGGTACATCATAGCCTATAATTATACTAAATGAAATGCAATGAATTGTTAAGTATTAGCTAGATAATTTTTTTGTGTAATTTGAGAGTTTTTAAAGAATCACCACAATAGAATCTATTTTCATATCCTCTTTAATTAAAATTTGATGTTAAAAAAATCCCTGATTCTATGTAAATCTTGAAGAAGAAAGTTGGAATTTTAGTTATTTTTTATATTTTATTTTCTTTTGTATTTTTTGGCCATAGAATATCATCAAGACTCGGTGTCAAATTTCACAAAATTACAATTGTATTGTTTTTGTTGTATGGATCCGAGTATTATGTAGTAAAGAAATTTGCTTCTTGTTATGCTAAGAGACATAAATAAGAATGTTGAGATGAATGTGTGGTTAAACTAGGAAGGATAACCCAAAGAATGCATCCGTATGACATGTAGGATAAAATTATTACTAAAGAATTAAGGAGAAAAAGAGATAGACTAAATGTTGCACTTACGCAAGTTGTGCTTAAAGATTTTTGTACAATTGGATTAACACCTATTTCGATGCCCTATAGGAAAGATGGAGAATGAAGTTTGCATGTTGCAAATAGTTAGGATGTTGCTAATGAAGTCCTCTTTTTGTCTTTGATTTTTTTCTTAGTTTTTGATGATATTGGTGTCACAAAGTGGCCTAGTCTAGAGACTCGAATTAACGAGGCAGGAACAGACGGTCAGACGGCTAGTACAATTCTTTTAATAATATAAATATTTAATAGACGAACGTCCAATATATAATTGAAGAGTCACTAAAATAAATTTTTTAATTTCAACATTTAATAAATCAATTTACCTCTTACCATTTTATCCTCTTCTTCTGTAGATAAATTCTTTTCTTTCAACCATTTAATTAACATGAGATTTACCTGACATTTAAATTTAACAATTTGAGTTTTTATACTAAACTCAGTGGATAATTATAGCTTATAATATACCAGTTAAACATACATAAAAGCAGTCTCGTTCCTTGGCCAATCTTTTCCTTTAACATATACATAAACATTTAATATAAATGTAGATTCCAATTATATTCCTTTCAAATATCTTTATTCCTTTTTTCATTTCATTTATTTCTTTCTCCTTTTCATTTATTTCAGATGCACCATCAAAATTTTGTATAAATGAAGGTATAACTATTTTCATTTTTTTCCATTTAATATGCACGGGTATGTTGTGTCCCCAACCAGTATCATAAGGAGTGAATTTCTGTAATTTTTATGGATGCACATTTTTCTTTTTTTAATACTTTCATTTACATGTTATGAATTATTTATTCACTTCATTTTTCTTTGCATATATTTTAATTGATATATGCATTTTTAACACACACACACATACATATTACATTTTAACTTTAATTGCTAAACTTTTATTATTTTGGAATATAATAAACATTCAAACTTTAATAAATAAATAAGACTGATACTATATTTAAAACTAAAATGAAAAACAAAAGAGTGTAATTACTATATAATAAACATAATCATCCACTTTGCTACTTTTTTGCTGAAATCCTTTTCAAACTTCCATAGTTTTTAAATGACATTTAATGCAATTCCCTAGGTCACATATACAATTATGTTAATTTGCATTATTATCTTACTACTAATTTTTCTTAATTTCAAATAAATTTTTCATGAACATATATATATATATACACACACACACATATATATATACACGTATATAACCTTATTTAAAGTCTCCTTGAGATCTCTTGTTGATTTCAATACTTTATTTCATTTCAACGATTTAATTCCTGCACGGTTTCAAACGATATTCATTTTCATTGAATATATCATTTAAATAACATTAAATATTTCTAAATTATCACACCATCTTTATAATTACATACTTTGCCTGTCACGACCCGGCCCGGATACTCGAACTAACAATGCAGGAACGAGCAGTCGGATGGTTGTAATATTTCTTTTAATGTCAAACAAAGTTTATCATTCTAAATTACAAATAAACTGAAGAGCCACTAACATAAATTTTTATCAAACTACTAATATAATTTTCACATTTGAACATTTATATAAAACATATATTACCTGCTTTCATTGGATCGTCGTCTTCTATAGACGTACTTCTCTTTTTCAGCTATTTCTCCTTCTCTGAAGATTTACCTAAAAATTTTTTGTTTAACAGTTTGAGTTTATTTTGTAAACTCAGTGTATAATTATACCTGTAATATAGCAATTTTTCTTACATAAAATTAACATATTCATTTGGCTTTCTTTTGTATTTAATAAACATATATATTTGTAACTCATTTCATATGACCTAATTCACTTTATAGATTTATCACATAACATTTTCCTTTTCACATAATGTTTATTCTTTTTTTTTCATTTCCATTTTATTCATTTTTTCATTTTCATTTAGTATAGGAGCACCGTCTAAAGTTTGTACCAATGAAGGTACAACTTTTTCCATTTTCTTTTTCATTTAACGTGTATGGGTTCATTGCTTTCTCAGCTAGTGCCATATAGGGGTGAACTCCTGTAAGTTGCATGCATATATCTTTTCCTTTTCATTTTATTTTATATTTATTCAATTTGTCTCTATATATTTGTCTTTATGTAACTGTCTTTATATAATTTTAAAAGAATATATGTATACATTTATTAAATTTGCTTTCTTTTTCTTTCCATGTATTTTCAATCCACATACATACACTTCACATAATACATATATATACATACTATTATTACTTTGTCAATTTACTTTTATCATTCCATATTGTGAATATAATAACTTTCAAACATTGATAACTGAATAAATAGTCAGGAGTCTATATGTATAAAATATAATCATGCAATGTTCATAAAATAACAGTAATTACTCACTATGAATATTTTGTATGATCATATTCCTTCCAAATCTTTAATCCTCTGAAATATACCTCCAATACTCGTCTCAATATGAAAACCTTCCACTATTAATAATACAACATAATATTTTAATTAATACTAAAATCCAATTTGGATGCCTCAAATATCATCAAAAAGAAATATTAAATTTTCTTCAACTATTTCCAAAGAAGACTTTTACCTAATTGAACATCATTTACAATACATTAAATAATTCTAATCATCTTCAAAATGTCTACTAAATCAAAATAATTACCTCACTAAAGTCTTCCTTCCTTTCTTGCAAATTTTCTTTTTCTTCCTCTTCCAATTTCTTTCTTTTACCTTTAATTGAACATCCCTCTCTACTTAGATAAAACCATGGAATGATTTAGACAGAAATAATAAAAAATTGATGAACATACCTTCCTTCTTCATCTTCTTTTCTCTTTCGGTTGGTTTCCCTCGACACAACACTTCTCACATGATTGTCTACTACAGGAATGAGCGAACTGAAGATATGACTCACAAGGAGTCATATATTTTCACTCCCATACGCGATCCTTCGCTCAGAACCGTGAATCGAACCCGTTCAAAGCCTCCCGTGCGGTCCGCCCAGTCATGGTTTTGCCTATTTCGTTTGGCTGTAGCTAGGGCTGATTCCGGCCCCCCATTATAGCAATAGGTCACCAATCTCTAAAATTACATTGCCCTTAATCTCTAAAAAATAATTGAATTACTTATATTTAAATGACATTAATTACATCAATAGATCTTCCTCTTCGACGAATCAAAACTTTCACCGTATACATTTATCCCAAAATTTTGATTTAATAAAAATATAATTATTAAATTCCTTCCTTTTAACAAAAAAGAAATTTACTTTTTCACCAATAATAAGATAGTTGAGCACTCTTCTTTCTCTTCATTGTATTCTACTCTTCCAAACCGACTGAACGATCCTATCTTATGCAAGAAATTACATCGATCGACTATTAATACCTAGAAATGATTGAAAGTTAAAAATTACCTCGATAATTTTCTTTCCTTACCGAATCAAAAGTTACACCAATTGGATTCTTCTCTCTTTTTTCTTCTTCCTTCTCTCACCCAATTTCCCTTCTTTGCCTTTAATTAAAACATTGCTCACTTCTTAGGTTAAAATTACAGAATAATTTGCATAGAAATGAAAAATTAACGGATACACCTTCATTTTCTTCTTCCTCTCAGTCAGCTATTTCTCCTAACTTTTATCTTTCTCTCGTCGAATTTCACTGGATTGAGCGAAATGAACTTTTCTCACGTTATGAATCACGTATTTTTATTTCTAAACCTACCGTTTCATTTGATTCGCTTGTTCGTTTGCTCGCAAAGTACCCCTCGCCCCTGCGATCGTACTCGTGCGTGCTTTAGTTAGGGCCGGTTCTAAAAATTGGTGATGGTAAATGCAACATCTTAAACATGCACGACTTCAAGTACAAGGACCTTAACAGCTTCATCTCTTCTAATTTCTATGCTTCTAGGGATTTTCTTTACAATCTTTTATCTGTGAACTCCCAGGTCTCATTTGTTTTAATCTAGAGTATACTCATAATTTTCAATTCTTATTGGTTTCTATGTGTGCTCGTATTTTCTATTTAAATATTGACTCCATCATACAACTTCATCCCCACCCACTAATTAAATAAATTAATTAAAATAAATTGCTCAGCCGGTGGTTCAATTGTTTTCTTATGCATTGTCTTGGATGCTATTATAAGTACATCAAGCATTTCCTAATCAATACTCCACCATATTCGTGTGCGCCACCTCTCCATCTAACTTTTTCCTAACCCTCACCTTCTGGAGTTAATAAATCTATGGATTTGGAAAATCTCTTTTTCCTCTCTCGCCCACTTCCCGCTACCATCATTTCCTGGAAGCTATGCATTTGCCATTTAATTTCTTCTTCCTTCCCTTCTATGCTAAAGTTAACCATATTTTGGAGTGCAAGCGATCCAGCTTGGATGGCCTAACCCTTTTACGTGATCTTTCTTGAGAAAATCTTGGTCCTTTTTTCATTTTTTTCTGGATTGTGTATTTATTGTACTACTGTGAGACTAAGCGCATCCTTATTAGGCTAGTCTGAGTTTACTTGCACCTTTTTTGCATTTTAAATGCTTAAATTAGACCTTTTTTTGCAAGTTTAAATTTTCTTTTCAAAACACCTTTATGGATAGCATGTTCTAGAACCTTACATAAAGTTGGCAAAAATCATGCTAGAATGGATGATTTTTTTTGTGTTTTTTTATTTGTTTCAGTTCATCCCTGGTAAACGGACACGGCTGGGCTTTAGAGTTGATCAATGCATGCCTATTTTCTTAAATTTTTTAAACTGAAATTAAAAAACCGTACCTTGCATCCTACATCTTCTATTTCATTGTTTTAACGTCATACAAAGTTATGACCTTGCACAATTCTTTCTGCTCTGCTTTTATAGGCGAAAGGAAGACTTAAACTATAAAACAAATCCACTTTTCAAGTAAAACAAGCAATTTTATTTATACATTTTTAATTTGATAATCAAGTTGAGAGAACTACACGAATTTTGTTCTAAGAGGCCAAGACATGCATCTATTAGGCAGAAAGATATAATTATGTGAAGGACCAGGAAGAAAAAATTGGTGGTCAGAGATAGCATGGTTAAACGTTATGAAAAAAAAATTATGTAAAATACCATGCAAACAAAATTATGTAAAATATATTCAGCTTTTCATTTAGTATTAATTTAGTATTCATCAAGAACGAGTGAACAGAGCTTGAGGATTCTTAAATCCAATCCCAAATACTTGGGATAAGTTATAAATGATTATGATGATGGTCACTTTAGGAAATTTGTGGTCTTATAAGTTTGACACAAACTTAAGACTGTTTGTCCTGGGTCTTACTATTCTTCGAATTTTGGCATTCAACGCTGCATGTGCCTCTTCATTTTGAAATAATAATTATGTTGACTCCATGTATTCAGTGTTTGGCATTCGTTGTTCTTTTTAGCTTATTCATTATTCCAATGGTATAATGACTGTTCTTGTATTGTGCTTTTAAAGGTGTTTATCAACACAGAGACATATGCTCGTGTATCTGTCGCTGTACTCTTTAACAAGCTTTCTCACTTTATTAACGGAGGGGGAAAAGTAGAGAAAGAGGATTCTGCCGCTGCTCTTCATTGTGGAAAAATATTTTTGTTAGAACTTCTTGATTCTGTGGTATGTACATTTGAAAGCTACAACTGCGAGATTTGTTTATGATATTGATTATTGACCTTGATTTACCTCTCATGACTCAAATTTTTTTTATCTGAGTTCTTACCTTAGTATTTTAAATTAAATTACATCCTTTTATTGCCCCTAATACTTGTTGATGATTCTTTGTTTGTCTTCACTTTACCTCTTTTATCCATTGATGACTTGAAAATGTTCATAATTTTTGAATTTGTGAAAATTCTATTAAGTGAAACGCTTGCTTTAATTTTTTGAAAATTATAATGAGAAGTGAGGATTGTAAAAATGGGAGATTTTATTTTTGAATCTTATTCCTTTATTTTATTTAAAATAAAAATGGGAAGTTATATAAAAATAGGTGGAGAAATAACTATCTTGAAAAAAAAATGGAATTTAATTTTTAATTTTTAAAATCAAAATAAATTACACAACATAAATGAAATACTGTAGTTCACTTATTGTTGAATTATTATTGATGGAGAGCTGTTGTCTACAAATTGCTAGATTATTGTAGATGGAAAGATATTGTCTATGAAGTGTTGGATTGCTATAAATGGAAAGATGTTGGCCTTATATTTAGGATTTTTTTAAAAACTTCCCTCAAGATGAGATCTATATGTTGATCTTTCTTATCTTAGATTATATCATGAATACTTATTCTACGTACAGCCTTTGTGAAGGATATATGCAGTTTGCAAATTTGTTTGAATATTTAGTTGGGCTAGTTTTTTTTCAATTTTTTCTCATATGAAATATTAGCCTATCTCAATGTGTTTAGGCACTGTGGTTGTCACTATATAAATTTGGAGATTGTTTTGCTTCATAGTTTAGTTCTTCTATTTCCCTAAATTTTATCTATCATTGCCCTGTGAGGTCAATTTATTCTTACTTATCAATGTAATCGGGTTTCTCCATATATAATTATAATAGCCATCAATGTATCTTTAGTTTGATGCATGTCCAATTGTTGGCATAATTTTTTTCTCACTTGACTCAAATCGAGCCAAACCAGGTCCAATTGGGTTCATTTAAGTCTGATCGATTCAATCAAGCCTAATTGAGCTCAAATTGGGTTAAAATGGACTCATATGGTTTAGTCCAATTTCTCAAATCAATTCAAACCATTACCAAATTAAGAAATCTAATCAAAGGGCAAGGATTTTCTTAAAATTCAACTTGATTGTACCCAAATCCTAGGATTTTTGGGATTTACACCATCTGAGGGAGGAGATGTAGAGGTAGAAAAATTGAGTGTTGTCTGGGGGCAAATTATTAGGTCCGGACACCGGACCTATCTCCGCGTCCGGACGCCAATAGGAACACGACATCTGGCAAATTTTTTTTATTCTTTCAGCCCGATCGGCCCGACCCAACCCAAAGTTATTTTCATTTTAAACATAGGGTTGGCGCTATTTTAGAACCCCGTGGTTTTGAAAAAAAAAACGAGCTAGGAATTTGCAGAGAAGAGATGGACTGCTCACCGAAGAGAGAGGGGGAAGGGGTGCATGAAACCGGAAGTATGAATGAATCGGAAGTGAACTTAGCTGGATCTTCCTCAGGTTTCAACATTTCGGTAAGTTTTCCTTCAATCTCAGCGCAAGTTGTATGAAGAAAATACGAGCTAGAAAGTTGTAGGGGTTTAGCTGTGTAGAAAAAAGTTATATGGTTTCCGGTCATTAGAGGCACAAGCTCTTAGAAGTAAACAAAGCTGTGCAGTCAGTCTAGTGTTTAGGTGGAAAAGTTAATAAACTCTGAGATCTTGTTGTTTATCGATAAAATTAGTTATTTTAGGAAGAAGAAAAACATTGATTTTAGATTTGGGAAAGCTGTAGAAGATGAGCTTTACCTGCGCTTTACCTGCGCTTTACCTGCGCTTTAGTTGCGCTTTATATGCGCTTTATATGCGCTTTATTTGCGCTTTAGTTGCGCTTTGGTTGCGCTTTATTATCTGATGTTTTGTTGTCATCTCAGGCTGTTCATAAAGACGAGAGAGAAGCATATGATTGTTATTGTACTTATGCCCATGATAATGGCTTTAGCGTGCGGAAGGATCATCATAGTTTCTATCCAAATTCTAGGAAGATAAAATCGAAGGACTTTGTCTGCTCAAAATCTGGTTTCAAGAGAAGTATTGATCTTAATTCAACAAAGAGATTTACTAAACCAGATGTTCGAACCGGTTGTCCTTCTATGGTGAGGTTTGCTGTTGATGAAGATGGTTACTGGCATGTCAAAAGATTTATTGAATCCCACAACCATGAATTGGCTAGCCCTGCCGACCGACACCTTCTAAGATCATGTAGGAATGTTGTTGAGGAAAAAGCTTCCGTCCTAAAATCAATGACAGATGCAGGAATTAGAACCGTTGACGCATATGCCTACCTTGTCGAGGAAGTTGGAGGATATGATAATATTGGATTCTCTAAGAGGGGTGCCTACAATATTATTCAGAAGGAGAAAAGAGCAAGGATTGAAAATGGTGACACGAATTCTTTGATTCAATTATTTAAAGATCGACAAGTTGAGGACAACATGTTCGCATGGGATGTTCAAATTGATGAGGATGATAGATTGTTAAATTTTTTCTGGGTTGATGGGAGAGGCAGGATAGATTATGAATGTTTTGGAGATGTGTTGATTTTTGATACTAGCTATAGGCTCAACAAGTATAATTTTGTATGTGCACCATTTGTTGGTGTTAACAATCATTGGCAGAACATTTTGTTAGGTGTTGCTTTTTTGTCAGAAGAAACAATTGAAAGTTTTACATGGTTGTTTAAAACATTTTGTATGTGCATCATTTGCTAGCGCTTTACTTGCGCTTTACTTGCGCTTTACCTGCGCTTTACCTGCGCTTTCACTGCGCTTTAATTGCGCTTTAACTGCGCTTTCTATGCGCTTTCCAACCCAGTCAAATGATGCACATACAAAATGTTTTAAACAACCATGTAAAACTTTCAATTGTTTCTTCTGACAAAAAAGCAACACCTAACAAAATGTTCTGCCAATGATTGTTAACACCAACAAATGGTGCACATACAAAATTATACTTGTTGAGCCTATAGCTAGTATCAAAAATCAACACATCTCCAAAACATTCATAATCTATCCTGCCTCTCCCATCAACCCAGAAAAAATTTAACAATCTATCATCCTCATCAATTTGAACATCCCATGCGAACATGTTGTCCTCAACTTGTCGATCTTTAAATAATTGAATCAAAGAATTCGTGTCACCATTTTCAATCCTTGCTCTTTTCTCCTTCTGAATAATATTGTAGGCACCCCTCTTAGAGAATCCAATATTATCATATCCTCCAACTTCCTCGACAAGGTAGGCATATGCGTCAACGGTTCTAATTCCTGCATCTGTCATTGATTTTAGGACGGAAGCTTTTTCCTCAACAACATTCCTACATGATCTTAGAAGGTGTCGGTCGGCAGGGCTAGCCAATTCATGGTTGTGGGATTCAATAAATCTTTTGACATGCCAGTAACCATCTTCATCAACAGCAAACCTCACCATAGAAGGACAACCGGTTCGAACATCTGGTTTAGTAAATCTCTTTGTTGAATTAAGATCAATACTTCTCTTGAAACCAGATTTTGAGCAGACAAAGTCCTTCGATTTTATCTTCCTAGAATTTGGATAGAAACTGTGATGATCCTTCCGCACGTTAAAGCCATTATCATGGGCATAAGTACAATAACAATCATATGCTTCTCTCTCGTCTTTATGAACAGCCTGAGATGACAACAAAACATCAGATAATAAAGCGCAACCAAAGCGCAACTAAAGCGCATATAAATCGCATATAAAGCGCAACTAAAGCGCAGGTAAAGCGCAGGTAAAGCTCATCTTCTACAGCTTTCCCAAATCTAAAATCAATGTTTTTCTTCTTCCTAAAATAACTAATTTTATCGATAAACAACAAGATCTCAGAGTTTATTAACTTTTCCACCTAAACACTAGACTGACTGCACAGCTTTGTTTACTTCTAAGAGCTTGTGCCTCTAATGACCGGAAACCATATAACTTTTTTCTACACAGCTAAACCCCTACAACTTTCTAGCTCGTATTTTCTTCATACAACTTGCGCTGAGATTGAAGGAAAACTTACCGAAATGTTGAAACCTGAGGAAGATCCAGCTAAGTTCACTTCCGATTCATTCATACTTCCGGTTTCATGCACCCCTTCCCCCTCTCTCTTCGGTGAGCAGTCCATCTCTTCTCTGCAAATTCCTAGCTCGTTTTTTTTTTCAAAACCGCGGGGTTCTAAAATAGCGCTAACCCTACGTTTAAAATGAAAATAACTTTGGGTTGGGTCGGGCCGATCGGGCTGAAAGAATAAAAAAAATTTGCCAGATGTCGTGTTCCTATTGGCGTCCGGACGCGGAGATAGGTCCGGTGTCCGGACCTAATAATTTGCCAATAATTTGCCGTTGTCTGGGTCTCTTCCAAGTAATGGAGAGAGAGAGAGAGAGAGAGAGAGAGAGAGAGAGAGAGAGAGAGAGATGGGGGATTTCATGCGTGCGTACCTAGGACGGGACCAAAGAGGATCAAACTAAAGATCATGCAGGCGACGGAGGTACGAGCTGGAGTCTTCTTGTGGGCGAATTATTAGGTCCGGACACCGGACGGAGAGATCCGTCCGGTTTTCTCTCTATCCACAGTAAAAGCGCAGTCAAAGCGCAGTCAAAGCGCAGGCGCTACAGTACCTGCGCTTTGACTGCGCTTTTACTGTAGATAGAGAGAGATCCGGACGGATCTCTCCCGTCAGGTGTCCGGACCTAATAATTTGCCCTTCTTGTGTAGGCCATGGAACAAACCAAGTGGGGAGAAGCTTTGTCTTGAGCACTTCGATCTGTCGTCGGATGCCTTTCATGGTTTGGTGCTTTCCAAAGAGACGAACGAAAGGAGAGAGCAAGGCGAGGAGCTTCGTTTGGGTTGTTCGTCCCTGCGGCTTGTATAGAGACTATCAAAGAGGAATCGATCTTGGGATCTTCTTCGTTCTGCGGCTTTTCCAGACAAAACAGAGGTTCCCTTTGCGCACGATAGACATTGAATCTAGAAGGATGAGTGCAACTCCTACTGCCTTGCGACCTAGAGAGCTTGAGTGAGGAGTTTCTGCAGCTGTCTTCTCTTTGTTTCTTCAACTGAGAGGGTGATCTCTCTTGCTGCTATTGTTCTTCCAAAGTTGAGAGAAAGGGGCTGTAGTAGCACCTCATTTCCATAGTTAAGTGAAGGCCAAGGACTCCCCCTTTCTTCCTCATGGACCTTGATGAGTTGGTGGCAGCGAAAGCGACATTCGAAGTGTCACACCCCAGTTTGGCCTACCCTCTAACGGTCAATCTAGAGTATAACAAAGAAAGAAAATCTAAACCGGTTCCTTCTTACTAACACCCATTCCGAGCCACTACTTTCAGAATAGAGTGAGTAAAAAAAAATCTATTTGGACTCTCCTAACTTGCCAACCTAACAAATTAATATTTAATAATGGGAAGCATGTAATGTCCCTTAATGAACATCACTATAATTGAAGTAAATATAGAGCTCTCCTAAAACTTTTAAAATTTACTTATATACCCAAAAGTTTATACAGCTATCATTCAGATCCCCTTTAAGATCTCTTTGTACACCAAAACATATTTACACCCAAAAAGAACGGTCACCTCCCTCCTGCCGGCGCTGGCTCCTTTCCTTTACCTGCAGTACAACCACTGCTAATGAGCTAAGCTCAATGAAATACACAGACAATGCATAAAATTAGTACCAACTTTGTTTGGTGTAGGCCATTCCACAATTGCTTTCACTTTCGGTGGATCTACTGAAATTCCTTCCCCATTGATTATATGTCATAAGAAGGGAATACTTCTTAGCTAAAATTCACATTTTGAATATTTTGCATACAGCTGATTTTTTCTCAATATCTCTAAAACTATTCTTAAATGTTCAGCATGCTCCTCATCAGTCTTTGAGTATATCAAGATGTCATCAATAAAAATAATCACAAACTTATCTATGTAATCTTTTAAAATTCGATTCATCATATCCATAAAGATGGCAGGAGCATTTGTCAATCCAAAAGATATAACTCTAAACTCAAAGTGACCATACCTGGTCCCAAAAGCCGTCTTACTGACAACTGCTTCTTTAACCCTCACTTGATGATATGCTGATCTTAAATCAATTCTGAATAATACTGTGGCACCTGCTAATTGATCAAACAAGTCATCTATGCAGGGTAGAGGATATTTATTCTTGATAGTCGCTTTGTTCAGCTCTCTATAGTCAATGCACATTCTCATGGAGCCATCTTTCTTCTTAACAAAAAATACAGGCGCACGCCAAGGTGAATGGCTAGCACTGATAAATCCCTTATCCATCAATTCTTGTAACTAAGTTGTTAGCTCCTGTAATGCTTTTGGGGCCATCTTATAAGGAGATTTGTAAATTGCTGATGTTCTTGGTTGCTATTCTATGCCAAATTCAACTTCTCTTTCAGGTGGTAATCTAGATAATTCCTCAGGAAATACATCTGAAAATTCAGAGACAACTGGAACATTCTGCAATGTCTGAACATCTTTATTTAGGATCTCCATTTTAGCTAAGAACACTAACTCACCCCTCCTTAAGTATTTACCCATTTTTACTGCACTAACAAGAGAGGATGGTAAAGTAAAATTCCATATGTTAAAGTAAAATTCCGTCTTACTAATTTTGATACTAAACAGCTCAGAAATCGTCAAATTCCATATGTTCAAGTAAATGGAAATACAGGTCAGAAAAAGAAGCAACCTGGGAAAGGGAAGAAGACATTAGATTGTGATTCCCTCATTTGTTTGAAGACCACTAATGCATTAAATTTCGAGGACGAAATTTCAATTAGGAAGGGTGGATTGTAATACCGTATTTTCTTTTTCATTTTACAGCTAATAAGCAACAATGGACAAGTTTATATTTTTATATTCCTATTGATGAAATCCACTGAGATACACATGCAATGGTTGCTTTGAAACCAACGGATGAGATTGGATGTGAATGGGTAGTGGAAAGGTAGTGGGTTCATAAGTACAAAAAAAATATATATAAATATATAGTGAGTGGAAGTAAAGCACGAGCCATTCCCTCTTTCTTCTATTTCCCCCGTCAATTTCCTTCTGCACCCGATCAGAAAACAGATTGCGGTAAGCTGAGGCGGGGAGAAGGCTGCTGGAGCTGCGGGTGGAGGTTCAGGAATTTTTATTTATGCGTGCTCTGCTGTGTGCTCTTGCTGTTACGGCTTCTGGGAAGGAATTACTGCTGCTGTTTACTGGATTTGGGAAGGAATTCTTGCTTTTGTTTACTGGGGAAGTCAGCGGTTGTTGTGAGGGAAATGCAGAAATAGGTAAGCGGATTTAAATCAGCATTTCTAAGAATAAGGAAGGAGAATTTCTGTAACTGTTGAACCAGAATTTTTAAATCAGGTTGCTATTGAGTCCAGCCTGTTGGGAAGAAGGCCTTAAAGTGAAATTTTACGGAGCAGGTATAAAAATCCAATTAAAGGCTGTATGATTTACTAAAATCTATATTTTGCTGATACAAACATTGTTGAACTTAGTTGTTGGAATTCAATAGGGTTGCTAAATATTAGTAAATCAAGGAGAAAGGGTAGTAAGGAAAGGAAGTTAGATTGAATGAGAAGGAACTTGATTGAGGTAAAGTTTGTAAGATTTTATATTGTTTATTTTATTTTACTTGTTTATCCGAATACTTTTATTAGAATGAAGAAAGTTATTTTTTAGGTTGATATTGTTTTAGGTTGTATATCAAAGGAAAAGAAATCGGAATACTTTAGGTGAACCAGTTTACCCAACTGTCCTGGAAGACGAGGTGAGAATCCAAACTATGCTATAGGTATTAGTAAAAGCTTTATTTCATTGGAATTCATATTTACTATGTTTATGATTACATTTATTTCAGTTACCCCAGTTTATCTATGTATGAATGTGTATATGAACATGTTATGAGGACTAAAAGAAATTGCTATTGAGAAAGTGAAATAAGTCATATATGGGGGATAGGCCCGTACAAGTAAAGGCAAAAGACCTGAAGAGGTAAGCTTACACTCTCAATTCTAGAAGTTGAAAATTTGGACTCAACCCTGAATGAGAGAGCAGTTTCAATTCTAAAAGTTGGGAAGCTGGACCCAACCTTGAATTGGTAAGCTGATATGGTGCAAAATCTTATAGCCATCATATGACTTGTTTAGAGATGTTGAACCGTTGGCAAAATGGTCAGTACTGCTATGCACTTCTTATGATCAATATAGCATCTCAAGGTGTGTTCTAATCATGTTAGTAATGATAAGCATTTCTTAATTGTTAACAAAGTTGTTACTAATTTTATACATTATTTGTGTATTTCATTGAGCTTAGCTCATTAGCGGTGGTTGTACTACAGGTAAAGGAAAGGAGCCCGTAGGACGCTAGGTGGGAGGGAGGTGACCGTTCTTTTTGGGTGTAAATATGTTTTGGTGTACAAAGAGATCTTAAAGGAGATCTAAATGATAGTTGTTCGACGATTTTTGGCATGTATTTCCATTTTACTTTAACATATGGAATTTTACTCACTCTATTATGAAAGTAGTGGCTCGGAATGGGTGTTAGTAAGAAGGAACCGGTTTAGATTTTCCTTTTCTGTTATACTCCAGATTGACCGTTAGAGGGTAGGCCAAACTAGGGTGTGACACGAAGTGGCTTGGACATCGAATGCCTTCCATTTCAGTTTCCTTTATCTCTTCATGATAAAGGTGCTACGGTTGCAGCCATCACACTAGCTCTGATGAGGTATATTACTAAAACTTAAGAAGCCCTAGGTCTCTCTGCCTTTTTGGATGTATGTATGACTCTATCTAAGCCCTTAGGTCCTAAGAAACTTCATTTTGTGCTCTTAAAAATTCTAATATCTTCCGTCCTCTCCACAAACCCGTGTAAATCCGATGATTTTCCATGGTTTGCTCTCATGTGAGAGCCCAAAGAGGGTGGCGATGTGCACTAGGTCATTGGGTTCGTGTCCGACGACCTTACAATGCATGAAATCTCATTCATGTTGCATCCCCATTTGTTGCCTACACCAAACCTTAGATTCTTGTAGCCATTGGACCCAAATCCGATGACCACGCAATTGACCAAATTATGTTGCATGATACTTAATGTTAGACTGCATCACATAAATCTAAAAAAAATTATACATGCGTGTTGTAGGCCTCTTGAATATATTAGGATTGGCAGCCTCCCTGAATTCCCATAGGTTAATTTTATTGATTCAAGAAAGTCACAAGTTGTGGGTCTACTTGTAGATCCCCAAAGATCTATGTTATAAGTCCCACAATGTGTAGAGTCAATCGAGTTCACACTTTGGTATTCTACAAAACTTTGAGCTTGAAATCATAATTAGCACCAACTCAAATGGTCAAAACTCCTAAAACTCAGGAAGTCACTTTTTACACAACCAAGTCCTTAGATCTTGCTAAAATTTATCCTAGGATGTTTCCAAATCATGGAAGTAAGAAAATCCTATTTTAATGAATCCAAAACATTCTAAAAGAAAAGTTTAGGAACCCTCTTTTAGAGGTCCTTCCTCATGCACGATGTTTTGGAGTCTACGAAGGCTTCAAGTATCTCATTGCATGAATTATAGAATTCCTTAGGAACCACCATTAACCCTAGATAAATCCTAGGATTGTTATGTGTCAAGTTGAACCAAACTCAACTTGACTCGGTCTATCCTTTGATCTCGTGCTTAGTGCTTCTTTGAGCTATCCCAAATGATATCTAAAGAGTTCAAGAGGGCATTGGAGACTCTTAGGACCAATCCTAACTCCCAGTGAACCACCTGTTGAGTCAAAATCAACAAATGATCTTCCCAGCAATAGGATCCTAATCCTAGCCTTTTTTATTTGTTTGACCCAAACTAAACAAATGACCATACATTATTGAATGAAAAAATTCAATGATTTCTCTTTGATTCGTAGCCCCAAAACTACAAATCACCTCTCAGTCCTACAGGCTCCAAAAACCCTAGAAAATTATCAACCTTAGCCTAAAAGTTCTTGGTTGTATTCTATTTTCCATAACCTCAGTGTTGTGGGAATTCACCTTTAACCCTTAGCCTCAAAGCTCCAAAACAACAACAACAACAACATCAAGCCTTTATCCCATTAGTGGGGTCGGCTACATGAATCCTTTTTCTCCGTTGTTTCCTGTTAAGAGTCAAATTTTCATTTAGATCTAATAAAGAAATGTCATTTCTAATATTTTCTATCCAAGTCTTTTTAGGTCTACCTCTACCTTTCTTAACATAGGTCAAATCTATACATCTACACTCCTAACTAGGTCATCGGAAGGTCGTCATTTTATGTGAGCAAAGCACCTTAGGCTACTCTCTCTAATCTTATCTGCCGCTGGAGCTACTCCAACCTTTTCACGTATATGCTTATTTCGTATTCTGTCTCTAAGAGTAAAGCCACTCATCCACTTGAGCATCCTCAACTCTGCAACACTTAACTTAATATTATGCTTCTCTTTTAATGGCCAACATTCTGCACCATAAAGCATTGAAAAGGTTGGAGTATAAAAATTATAGGTTGAATCATATCTTTCCTTCGCCTAAAAGTTGTATTAATCTTCCATCACCTTAGCTCTAAAGCTTTAGGTCTTCCTTCATCTTCATTTGCTTGATCCCCAATCAAATAAATGATTCCCTAGCTTTAGGCCTCTAAGCCTCAGCTCTTCTTATTGGTCCCAAATCAAATAGGAGTCTCTCTTTCTTTGGCCTCAAAGAAAAATCCTATTTGCTTGGCCCAATCAAGTAGATGATCTCTCCACCTAGACCCAAACTTTAGGTATGTTTCATTTAACCAAAATAAGTGATCTTTCCCTTTTCATGATATTTAAAACACAAACTTCTAGATGTCTTTTAGGAGTCTCTTCCTCTTGAAATTCATCTTATCCAATTATATAAATTTCACCAAGTACTAATATTTTACACTTTATGTTTCTTTGATTGATTTTTATATGCATGTGATTGTTTGTTTATTTCATGTGCACACTAGAAATATCTTTTTTTTCTTAGATTCCTTGTTTTGTGTGGGAGTGATCTGGACATGTTTTATGCAGTAGGCTCTTAGGAAAAAGATAAATTTTTCCACCAATTAAATTTAAACAACAACGACGACAACAACAACAACATCAAGCCTTTATCCCACTACGTGGGGTCGACTACATGAATACTTTTTCTCCATTGTTTCCTGTTAATGATCAAATTCTCATTTAAATCTAATAAAGAAAGGTCATTTCTAATATTTTCTAGCCAAGTATTTTTAGGTCTATCTCTACCTTTCTTAACATAAGCCAAATCTAATACATCTACTCTCCTAATCGGATCATTAGAAGGCCTCCATTTTATATGACCAAATCATCTAAAGACGACTTTTTCTAATCTTATCTTTCACTGGAGCTACTCCAACCTTTTCACATATATGCTCATTTCGCATCCTGTCTCTAAGAGTAAAGCCACTCATCCACTTAATCATCCTCATCTCTATAACACTTAATATTATGCTTCTCTTTTAATGACCAACATTCTGCATCATAAAGCATTGCAGGTATCACCACCATCTTACAGAATTTTTCCTTAAGTTTAAGGGGGACTTTTTTATCACATGACAAGCCCTATGCATTCCTCCACTTTAACCATCCAATCTGAATTCTACTAATAATATCCTCATCTATTTCACCATCACTGTGAATAATAGATCCAAGATATCTAAAACATGTATTCTTATTAATGACTTGATCACCCAAAGTCATAATCCCCCCACTAGATCTATTACTACTAAAATTTCAGTTTTGTAAAGTCTAAATTCTCACTGAAGCATCAATGCTATCAATGCTTCTATTTTGGATTTCATTGTTAAATTGATTTTTTACTTGAATGATGGCATACTTGATTACATTTTCTCAAAAGAAGCAAATATTTGGGTGATGCGTGTTTCACTTATCCTATTTAATCCTGTTTTCAAAAAAGTTGGCAAGGTTGGATGAGGAAGCGCAAGGTAATTTAATTTGAATTGATCATAGCCAAACTTTTTAATTTTCTTAATTTAACAAAACTTGTGTTGATATTTATTTTTATATACTAAAAAATACAGGTAAAAAAATATTATAAATCCTAAGAAAGTGCATTTGGTGTACGAGCAATTAAACTTTATAGATATGTTTCTATTTTTGCTAGAGCTGTGATTACCAGTGTCAATAGAGAATGTATTTTGTGACATGTTAAAGCATACCTTCTTTATCATATACTTCTGCCATCTAACCTACATAATTCTTTTGATGTTTATGTAGGTAAATGATAGTGATCTATCAAAAGAATTGTACAAGAAGTTTAGTGGTGTGAGTTTTAAGATTTTTATATTACTTCTTTCAGATTTCTTAAATATATTTATGCTCACTTCATTGGATTGTTTTAGGTTCATAGGAGAAAAGTTCGTGCCTGGCAGATGATTTGCATTTTATCTCAATTTGTTGAGGAGGACATTGTTGGAAAAGTTACATCTAATCTGCATATATGCCTTTATGTAAGTGAGCATTGTTACTTATTCTCTGTTATCTCTAATTTAGAGTATTAAATTGTAAATCCGTACTTTAATATCTTATAAATTTTATTTAGCTGATCCTAATGTTTCATTTTAACTGTTTCTTCTATCAAATTAATTTTATCCTTTGATATTTTGTTTTGTGTTCTTAACTTTAGGTTTTTTTTTTTATGTTGTGCTTTGCTAGGTTTTTAGCCACGTTGAAAGGTCGTTTTATGGTGGTTAGAATGGGATATGGAATCACATATACTTTAGATGTTCCCATTACTAAATCTAAGGATTATAATATAGGAATGCAGGCCAGCATTCGCCTAAATATGGCATCAAATATGCAACATTGATCTCCCCCACCAATACAAACTATGACATTACTGTGGGATATGTTTTTTTGCTGAATCAAGTCCATGATCTGATGTGGTGGATCCAATACATGGCTTACAGGTAATATATAGGTTAGGTGGCCCTGCCCCACTTACAAATTTCTTAATTGAGACCAATTCCACCAATCCTTAGAAGTACAACCACTCCAAACCAGAAAAAGAGAAAAAAAAAAAACTCCATCTCTAGCTTTTTTTCTAGACTAATACTACAATTTCTGACTTTCTCAATTTCTGTCTTCTTCTTCAACTGGGCGGAACGTAGGATGAAAGGGTTTGCATAAGCTCATATGCTTTCCATTGAATGAGACATGCAAGCTGGGAGATGATTTGGCCACTGACCAGATCATTTAGACTTGTAGCATTCACCGATGGGCTGCACATGTTATGCCCTACAACATCCTCTCCTGGTCGAAAAGGCATAACAGATGTGGTTACAACTAAGTTTACTGAATCTATCATCAATACTCAATTTTGGAACTATACTCACATAGACAAAGCGAACGATAAACTCATAAACATAAGCAACCCAGATAGATCATACTACCCCAGATAGATCATACTACATGATCTATCTCAAACAAATCTACTAGTTAACACAAATTATTGTGCGGAAGTATTTTAGAATTTTTTTTCATTTATTTAACTACATAACTTATAATAAACAACAATTTCTTTTATATATTATTAAATCTTCATCATATACGTACCTTAAAGGGCCTTCACCAAAATTATACAAAATATAGAAAAGTTTCTTTAAAAATCAATCCTCACTTAAGATCAACTATGTTTTTACCTCTACCCAAAGTAACAGTCAAAGTAATATTTAGTGAGCTTAGAAGCTCAGCAAGATAAACAATTATTAAACAAAATTCAAATATTCATAGAACTACACAAATATGGCACTCTAATCACGAAGTGGAGATAAGAATTAAAGTAAAACTTAAGCTAGTCTAGTGCTTTACATGTAGTCATCATAAAGTGGCCTATCTTGAATAATAAATTGCATAATAATATCTGAGGTAATCTTATTGAAGAAAAGTTTATAGGAGATGTTCAATATAAATCATAATATGCATTGCACTAGTTATTCTTACGAGTGTTTATAAATATTTTCGTAATATTCAATTATTTATTTTATTTGTTTATAAAAATGAGATATCTCTCTTTAGCTTTAAAATATGTGACGTCTGTGGACGTTGTTTCATTAGCCACCATAAGTTAATGTATTATATTAAACCCACATTACATATCAAAAGGCTTAAAATTCAGCCTGAATGCTACAACCAAGGACCCTTTTCCTCGATAAGGGCTCATATTTGTGCCCTACCTATGCAAGTATAATAAACATATCAACCTATGTACCATATTGGCCTCCATATAAGCTTACCTTTGTAACCCTACATGTACCAGTATCATCAATATATCAGGTCGAGGACCCTTCTACCTCATATGAGCTCATGTTGGCCACCATACCTGTACAAATATTATAAACATATCAACTTGATCCTCTTTAACTCAATATGGTTTCACCTTTGTCGTTGTAGATGTACAAGTATCATAAACATATAATTTGTCAACCTATCCACATACATAACATTTCTTAAGCTAATTTCCTTTTCTTTGTTGAACATTTGAATACGTATATCATTTATTTTTCACAAGCAACTCAATTATGTGCTTCAATCTGTAACTTAAAAAAAATATAATTTTGCCCTACTTTGAAAATACATTTTAATAAAATGCTAACATAATTCTAATGCTTTAAACTTATGCTTTTTATGCTTTAAAAATAATGAATAATCATTTTATCAATAACTTTAACATTGCAATGTGAGCATATATATTATCTTTCTAGCTTGCACATTTAAATACATATAAATTTGAATGCATAAGATTAAGCAAAATTTACTTCATAAATTAGAACTTGAGTATCTCACCCGATTGATGGTTTACCAAATGACTATTTCCTTCATTTACTCAACTGAGAATACGTTTGACTTTAGTGACCTTAGCACCTTAAATGAAAATAGAGATTTTTGTTTACCGTCGTATTATTAAAACCGAAGTTAGAGTGACTTTAAAGAAAATGAAGTGTGAAAAAGCTGTTGGACCTAATGATATTCCAATAGAAGTGTGAAAATGTTTAGGAGATTAAAGAATTTTGTGGCTTACAAAACTTTTTAATATCATTTTGAAGACTAAATGTCAAATGAGTGGAGAAAGAGTGTGTTGATTTTAATTTTTAAGAATAAAGGTGATGCACGAGAGTGTGTGAATTATAGCGGAATTAAATTAATGTGTAATGCATTAAAACTATGTGAGAGAGTTATTGAGCATATGTTACAACCTGATACTAATGTTGTTCAAAATCAATTTGGATTCATGTCGGGTAAATCTATTATGGATGTTATATATTTATTGAGAAGTTTGATGGAGAAGTATAGACATAATCAGGAGGATCTTCATATGATTTATTGATTTAGAGAAAGCATATGATAAAATTCCAAGAGAAGTACTCTGAAAAATTCTAGAAAAGAAAGGATTTAATGATGCTTATATTCAAGTCATTAAAGATATGTATGCAGGTGTTGTCACTTGTGTTCCAACACAAGGTGATTTGATCAAGTATTTTCCTATTTTAGTTGGATTACATCAAGGATCAACTTTAAGCCCGTATCTTTTTTACTTTAGTCATGGTTGTTCTTACTAAACATTTGCAAGAGGATGTATCTTGGTGTATACTTTTTTGCTGATGATATTCTTGTTGTTGATAAGACTAGAGAGAGAGTTGAAGAAAATTTTGAATTATAGAGGCCAACCTTATAGTCTAAAGGTTTTCTTTTTAGTAGATCTAAAACTAAATACACGGAGTGTAATTTTAGTAGTAATAGATCTAGTGGGGGGTTGTGATGTTAGGCGAACAAGTCATTAAAAAGAGTACACACTTTAGATAACTTGGATCTATTATTCAAAGTGATGGTGAAATAAATGGGATATTAATAGTAGAATTCAAGTTAAATGGTTGAAGTGGCGGAATGCATCGGGCCTGTTGTGTGATAGAAAAGCACTCGTCAAACTTAAGGGAAAATCATGTAAGGTGGTGGTGAGACCTGCAATGCTTTATGGGGTATAATATTGGTCATTAAAAGAGAAGCATAAAATTAAGTGTTGTAGAGATGAGGATGCTCAGGTGAATGAGTGGATTTTCTCTTAGAGAGAGATTTCAAAATGAGTATATATGTGATAAGGTTGGAGTAGCTCCAGTGGTTGATAAAATTAGACAGAGTCGCCTTAGATGGTTTGGTCACATGAAATGTCAGCCTTCCGATGAACTATTTAAGAGAGTAGATGTATTAGATTTGGCCTATGTTAAGAAAGTTAGAGGTAGACTTAAAAATACTTGGTTAGAAGGTATTAGAAACGACCTTTGTTTATTGGATTTGAATGAGAATTTGACCCCTAATAGGACACAATGGAGAAAAGGGATTCATGTTGCCGACTCCATGTAGTGGGATAGAGGTTTGTTATTATTTTTGTTGTTGTACAATCATTTCGTGATATTGTTCTTTTACAAATGATCTATGAAATGTAAAGTTTTAAATTTATAATATTTTCTAATTTACGACTCAAATATATACGAAGCTTACCTCAAATTAGTTTTTTACCAAAACCTCATAGAATAATGTCTCCTCATAGAAGTCTCAATGCCAATTATTCTTGAATCAAAGTTAATTCGTCGAAGAAAATAAATAAAATGTTGAAATTCCTTATCAAAACCTAGTTCTGACATTTGGTTTCCTCTTCTCCCCTCCAACTCCTTACTCTGTTCACGGCTCTCTATTAACAACAAGATTATGCGATATGATAGGAATAAGGAATGCTAAAGGAGTAGTATGTGTATATGTATAAATATTTAATTATATAATATTATACTTGAAATTTCTTATAATTTATCTCAACCGTCTCTATCAACATCAACGGATGTGTGCTTAGATTAGTGGAATAGCTGAAATTCCCTTTAGAAGTTAAAGGACAATAATTCCAGCTACAATGTAATTATTCCATAAACAGTGAAATTTAAGACTTGTATTTGCTTTATTTAACAATTATACACACGCACACACACAGCCGATGCTTGCTTAGATTAGTGGAATACTTCCCTTAAATTGCTGCCTTCCCTAGGCGCATCTTTTATTCCTTCCTCCTCTCCAATTTCCACCTCTGTCTTCCCTACACGTATCTTTTTCGTGATTTCACCTTGTTTCCGACAAAGCCGTCTTAGCTTCATTCTTTAACATCTGTTTCATCATCTCCTCGAGATTTTCAAACCTTCCTTTCATCTCCGAAAAGCGCTCATTCAACGATCCCATTTCCATTCGCAGCTGCCCTACTTTCCCCTCCAACTTTTCTTCGAACGCCACAACTCTTTTCTTAGCCATCGGTCCTAAGAAATTGCTCTAATACCAATTTGATACGCCTTGGGAACAAAAATAGCAAAGAAGAAGTAGAAAAAATGCAGTAAAATCAAAACGGTGGTTGATTTTGTATTAATACTTCAATAAGAAAAACAAGATACATGTGATCTACAATTCGAGTTGTAACTCTCCCAAACAACCTAGATGCCACTCTGAAGCCTCCAAGAAAGAAGCTATAGTAGAAAATCCCAACAAAACATGATGCTAAACCCAAGACAAACTCACCCTTAAATAGCCTCAATATATAAGAAACGTAATTGAAAGCTTCCTAATTGAAACCTCCCTAATTAAATCTTTCCTAAGCCCAATTAGGAAACTTTCTTTACATATCTCTCTCTCCTATTTGAATTCAAACCCCACATTAATTCCAATTAGGAAACTTTTCTTACATATCTTCCACTCTTATTTGAATTTAAACCTCATATTAATTCCTTCCTTTAATCTTTTTCCTTACAAATGGAATTATAGGTTTTGATGGGCCCCACAAGGGGGCCGAAACCCCTATTGTTGCTTCCGCCCGATTCTGCTATTCTGACTTTTGCTGGACTGGCTGGCTGAGCCAGTATCCTCCCGTATCACCCGATTTGTTTCATAATTTGGTGATCCATTTGAACAATATTTAATAGTTCAAAATATCTCTATGATGAGCAAAGCTATTGTATATCATAATTCGAGGGATCTATATTAAAAAAATTAAATTCTTAGGTCGGAAACACAAATATCTCAAGCAACTCTCCTCGATGATGGTTTTGTTGACCACAAGTGTCAATCATAGGGGAGTATGTCTTCAAAATGTTTTCAAATTTTAAAATAAACGTCAAATGAGATTTTGACAAGTTAAGCTAAAGGGCAAATACTTATCCCTCCATCGCACAAGCTTGTCGAGTGTGACAAAATTAAGGTACCTAAGCACAAGGAGTTAATGACATATCAAGTGTATATTTGACTAGGTGGTTTGCAGTAAAATGACACCACCAAATTACCATAACAATGAATGCCTTTTGATTGGGTGGTCCGTTGCAAATTGACACCATTAAATTATAGTTATAGCCAATGCCTGAAAGTTCTTCAATGACTCATCTGCTAAGATGATGGCCAGCAGTTTGCCTGAGAGCTACAAGCCAGCCAAACTTTGTTGTTGGCCTCTGCCATGTACTTCTCCTCTAATCCTGTTGCAAATACCTAGCCAAATGCTCCCTGCTATCTTTCTATTCTAGCCATTGAAAGCTTCCAACCACTTCATCCAGCCTCTGGTTCTTCAAAATCCTTCATGGGAGGAAGAACACAACAAGGACCAAATGAAGTGGCTATTCACCTTCAATTTCTGAAAATGTCATTGGTTTCTTTTTATTCCCAGCCCCTTTAATGGCCGGACTTAGCAAAAACCTTAAGAAAAGAACTGTTCGACACCTGCTGCCATGGAAGATTGTTGTAGGCCCATTGGACAGCCACTCAAAAGGCTCCCCTAGCTTAGGTTCTGCCACCGGAACCCTCTCAGTTGCAGGTAATTTTTGCTACCAACCTTGGACAGCCGCAGAAGACTGCTCTTGGGGAGTTTGGCATCTATTGTGATGGAATCTCAGACTCAGTTCAATCACCTCCCTCCTTTCACCTTTCGATGTATAGGGAAATCCTTACGTAAAATCAGGATAACTTGAAATAACTCTACCAAAAGCTGAGAGAACATCAAGTGGGATTGATCTTAATGAGTCCAAGGTCCCGTTGTAACCACAATTGTTAATATTACAAAAATATCCAAATTAAAGAAAATACAAAAAATAATCCCTTAAAAAATTAAGAAAAGGCACAAATAACTCTATAAACTATGTTACATATTAAGCTGTCACAAATCGAGTCTTGTGACTTTCAGAAGTCTTTTAGTTACCTTAGGTAGAAGTCTTTTTAGCAAGACAGAGTATTTACTTTTGCATGCTTTCCACATCAATGAAGACAGTAGCTACGTTATTTGACATTTCAATCAAACATCTGTGATTCGGTACTCAAATTAATGCATGCTTTTTTTTAACTTGTAGAGGAACAATTTACCTGTTGTACGACAGTACTTGGAGACTTTTGCAATTCAGATCTACTTGAAGTTTCCAATATTGGTAAAGTTTTATTTACCTCTTTGTATTCCACAATTTTACCAGTTTTAATAATTATGCATACTTAGTGATTTCTTAATTCTATTTTGATAAGATCTTTTTAGGAACCTAGCTGATCATGGATTTCCATTAAGTTTTTCAATTTTGTTGTGAATTTTCAAAACAAATGCTTGTGTCGTTTGCTTTTTTGGCTTCTCTGCTCAAACTCTTATTCTTTGTGTTAGTGTTAGTTTCAAAATAGTAATATTTAAGGTGTGTTTGATTACCAAACAACATTATTTTAGATTCTCTAGAGATTTAATAAATTAGCTTGTGAATCGTTACTACTAAATGCATGCTATGTACTGTTGGTATAACATATCTATAGAATAGTGATGATGTTTTCTTTAGAAGATAAAAAATTGTGCTAATAGAAGGGGAAAAAGTATGGAATCAATATGTTCATTATTCCACCTTCAGAGAAGATGGAGTGTTGACCGCATTTGTGTTCAATAAGCGACTTGGTCAAATACGATGAATGACTATAAAAATAGATGCAAATTTGTAAAATATTTACTCAAAACATTTTTATGATAGAAGTGCCTAATTTTTGCCCACCATTTGAGCTATTATGGATGAAAAAGGTATTTTTTTTTCAAGTACAAGAGAAGGAATTTATGGCATAACTCATACTTATTTTTAAAATTAATGTAATAAGGTAAATTAAAATAACATTCATATCAATTTAGAAAAATTCCAAAATAGTCCTAAAAGTATTCATGTTGGTCAATTTAGTCCCAGAGTATCACATTGCTCCAATTTAGTCCCTTGACTATTCAAAATTGATCCAAAATAGCCCCTCCTATTGTAAGTGTGAGATAAAGTTGATCCAAATTTAGTCCCTCAACTTTATAAAATTGAACCTAATTTAGTCCCAACGGGACCATTTTGGATCACTTTTGTATAGTCGAGGGACTAAATTGGAGCAATGTTATACTCTGGAATTAAAATGACCACACACGAATAGTCAGGGAACTTTTTTGAAATTTAACCCTAGATCAATTTTGTATATTCAATAAATTAATTTGAAGAAATTTGATACTCTAAGATGAAATTGGCCATACATAATTAGTTGATTATTGTGGAATTTAATCATATATATATATACACACACACACTCACACCCCACCCCCTCAAAACACACACACACACTGCACTAATGATCTAGCACTTTTTAAAATTTTTAATGGCATTGTGGAGGGTCCCTCAATGCCCCTCAATTTTTATAAAAGAAAGGAATGTTTTTTATTTATATGAATTTCCACTCTCCATGTATGACCCTGTTTTGCGTTCCCTCTTAAACCTCATTTCTTAGCCTCTTGAATGTCTTTGACTCCTCTCCTTGATGTCGTTGACGTCTCCCCTCTTTCTCTCTAACATCCATGAGAACGCCATTGATGTTCAATAGAGCTATACAGAATTGCCTCACCTCCCCACATACCTCATCTGTTTTCATAAGGACATGAAAATTATAATTTTTTTTTTTTGCAAGAAACTTTATCAAATTGTTAATATATCTCATTGTTGGCTTAGTTCATCCATGTGTTTCACACATCATCTATACACATCTTTCATACTATAATAAGTGGCACAGATTCTTTCATGGTGTCCCATGCATGCCTTTTTTAGTGTGCATGCTCAACATAGTTCATGGAATTCCTTATGCGGGGGTTGCATATAAAGCATTTTGTATTCACCCAAATTCCTACTAAAATTTTGAACAAAAAATAAAATAAATTAACACCAAAAAATGAATATTAACCTGTTAAACGGCAAAAATGAGAAAATAAAAGCCTTAAGGGCAAAATTTGCAAAATAAATAATAGCAAAAATGAACCAAATGGGCTTACATGGTCTTAGGAAGCTCACCAACAAAAATGAGCAGGATTATCTTGTTATATACTGGAAAACTATTAACGGGAAATCGGGCATGAAAATAGCATGCTAGACCTTTGTTTATTGATGTGAATTCTTCCCACATAGGCGTTAGCACATATAAAATATGAACAAAATAATATTATTTTGAGTATTCATTAAAATCTTGTGTTGAGATGCATGCACGCAAATATGCTTGCTAGTGCATGTTGAAAAGGGTCTCAATTTGCACTAAAAAGTTTGGAATCAACCAAGATATAATCATATGTGCACAATTGCAAAGTCGTGTGTATGCGTTCCATTGATACTGTAATCACCTACAAAGGTGCAAATTTGCAAAAGAAATAAAGAAAACCAATGGGTCACCTGTCTATATGAAAGAGTCGTAAGTCCTAATTTTGGGGTCTGATCCTCCATGTGTGCGTGGAATTGATAAAGCCTATAATCAAAAAATTATTTGAATGATAAAATAATGATTATTATTTGTCGTGGATTCAATCCTTTACAATCAAATGACTACTTTTAATAGAGCCTTACTGCAATAATCATCAAAAGAAAATGGAACACCCTCCCTATAGAATGAGGTTGCTTGTAGTTCTAATGTACTAGTCATGATTGACAGCAACTCAATCCTGTGATCATTATTTGTTCACGAGCTCCCATTTGACTTAGAGAAGCGTGTTTAAGATGCTTGTAGGTTTTGATTTATTTGATATGTTTCTAATATAGGAGTCGGCCTGGGGTTAAATTTGGGCTTTACTTGTTAGGAAAGGCCCCATTAGTTGCTCCACTTAGCATCCTGATTGCAAACTAATATGCCTAGATCGGTCCAGGAGGGACCGGTCCAGCCGCCGCAGCCCTTGGGCCAGCTCATCACATATAGCAGGCGGAAGCCTGTAGTGCCGCAAGCTCCAAATCCCGGCCCCTTGAGGGTGGGGGTCCACTGCCTAGGGAAGAGGGAAGGGGGTTTGTTTAGTCTTTTTGGGTTATTTTTATGTTTTGCTTTAAATAGGAGTTTTGGTTTAGAGTTATGGCATCTTGTATATTGCTGAATTTTTTATTTGGTGCTTGGCATCTTGGGCTCTAGCGGCATCTAGAGATTTTGGAGAGATAGATCATCCTCTCGAATTGTGATCACTTGTATCTTGTTATTTTCCTTCCCTTTCCATCATTTCTACAAGAGAATTATTTTTTTTCCCTAGTTTGGAGGGAGATTTTGGGTGACTTTTTGTTGTTTTCTTCTGATATTGATAGGTTTCACGTGAATTCTTCAAGCGTAATCTTTAGGAAGGCTCATTAAGTTGCTTTTATCTAGTGATCTTGTTAGCATGGTAGTTGACCCAAATTAATGGGGATCATGTTTACATCTATTGTAAAGCCCATAATGAAGCTTAAGACCTTTAGGATGATGAAAACCCAGTAATGAGTCTAACAACCTTACTCTTAGGTAGGGTGGCCTAGTAAATCAAATTAGTTTGAGATGCTTGTTAATGTTGCATTGTCCTTGTTGATTAGGTTATGACTTTTATCCATTGAAAAGCCCAATGGTCAAACAACTCAAAGATCTTCAAGCTTTGGCTACTTTGAGATTAGGATTATGGGGTGTTAACCTATAATAATATTAATAATAATTCCTCACATTTCCGTTTCTTTTCCACTTTTCAATCCTATACCCCTCGTTTGTCGCCCTTGCTGCCTCTCAAATCAATGCACAACCCCACCCCCACCCCCCACCCCCACCCCCCACCCCCCATTCCAAAAAAAGAGAAAAACTCAGAACTCTCACTCTCGTGATCTTTCTCTCTCGATCCCACTCTCATTCTATCGTGACAATAGCACCATCGTCTCCCTCATCACAGCAAACAACTACTCACCAGGCCATAGCCGCACATGCCACCCTATCCCCTCCTTATCGCTGCCTCTTGACCTAGTTACCACAACCGTAGTTGTTGTTGTCAATCCCATCGACCTCTCATCTCTTTTCTCCTTTCCCCCCTTATCTCTCTCCCTTTTCACTTTCTCTTTCAATGTTAAACTGTCTCTCTCTTTCTCTTTCTTTCTTTATCGCTCTCTCTCTCTCCCTCTCTTTCTCTTTATATCACTCTCTTTTTTTCCCTTTTGTTTCTATCTCTCTGTCTCCCTATCTCTTTCTCCCTCTTTCTCATTGTCTCTACCTCTCTTTTACTTTTGTTTCTTCATTTCTTCCTCTCTCTAAAAAGAGAAAAAAAAAGAGATTGTGAACTCACTTTTATAAGTTCATCGTGTCACCTCTTCGGCATTGCCTCAAACGCAAATATAAAATGTTTAACACTTAAACCCCTCGAATTCCATATTACAATGCGACAAGTGGAACCTATGTGCATTTTTCTTAGCATGACGAGGAAATTTAAATTTAAGTATTAGTGCACGTTGCTCCAATGTGACGGGGAAATACTTCGAATTCGAAACAGGTACACGAATTCCTATGAACATTTTTCTAAGCATGGTTGGATAATAGACACTCTGGCCACGACATCTCATGGCACTAACCATACATGTTTTGAGGATGGTGGGAAAGTCTAGAAATTTTGAAAATGACGCCTACATAGGAGTATAATGAACTTTTTATACTTAATACTTCGACTAAAAATGTACATACAATTTTAAAATTATAAAAATAAAATATTAAACATCTAGAATGATGTCATGTTAAATGAGTTACAAGGACCAAAACTAAACACAAAATTGAACACATAGTTGAACTTATAAGGGACTTGTGATACAAGCTTGCTTGCGAGCACCCCACCCCGCTCCCTCACTTCTATTAAGAACTCTCCTAAATACTCAAAAACTTCAAAACACACTCACTGAATTGAACTTGAATTGAAATTAAACCAAAGATAGCCCCTATATATAGATTGAAGAGCGAGTCCTTATGGTGCTCACCTAGTAAAAAATTAGTCACATATATGCAAAAGATTCTAACTTATGACATTGACATCCGAATCTGCAACATATATATGAATGGACAGAAGGCGAGCAATAATAAAGTCATGCATGTTTCAAGTACAACACATTCACTTAAGGAGTCATTGGTGAGTACGTTTTTCCCCGTCATTTCCTGCTTCGCTAGGGCTATGCCCTAGCGCCTCTTCGGCGCTAGTCTGTGGAGCTCTTCCCCACGGCGTTTTCTGCTCCGCTAGGGCTCTGCTCTAGCAACTCCTCGGCGCGACTCTGCAGTAGTTCCGCCATCTCCCACATGGTGCTCCTGTTTCCTGCCTTGTCCATGGCCTCGCCTATCGGTTCAGGGTAATCTATTGCCTTTCTCTTGGTGTTTTCCTTGAGTTGTTTGTGCTCTCTTGGGCCTTGTCGATGGCCGGTAAACGATTAGTTGATCCCGGTTTTCTGGATGGCAAATCCTCATCTAGGTCTTTTCGTGAGGCTTTATCCGGTAGCTCTTCCTCTTTTCCTGACCTGAAAATCTCTACTTGCCGTGGTTTTCCCTCATTGTGGATTTCTGAGGCCGAAATTTTTGCGCTTGTTAAGCCTTTGGATTTCGCTTTGGTTGGGAAATTTCCTACCCAACGACTCTCCCTTGAAGCTATTCGCAAATTTTTTTTCAACCTTAAGCTCATCGGTGATTTTTTTGTAACTGTTCTTAATCCAAAAAATATTTTAATCAAGCTTGTGAACGATTTGGATTATTGTCGTGTCTTTGCTCATCGCTCCTATTTTATCAATAATTGTTACATGAGGTTGATTAAGTGGTCGCCTTCGCTTGATGTCGATGTTGAGTCGCCTATTATTCCGATTTGGGTGTCTTTCCCAAATCTGAGACCTCATCTTTTTTCGCCTAGAATTCTTCATGGTCTTGGGTCCATTTTTGGCCGCCCCCTTAAAATTGATCATGCCACCTCCACTGGTTCTAGACCTTCGATTGCTCGCGTGCTGGTGGAATTAGATGTTTCCAAACAATATCCCGATAAGGTGTGGGTTGGTCCTGACAATTTGGGTTTTATCCAGTCTGTGGTTATGAAGGATTTGCCGTCGTATTGCTCTCACCGTAAATCTTTGGGGCATTCCATTTTGGAATGTCATTTCCAGCATCCACATTTGGTTGCACGCACTAATGTGGGTGCTAAGCCTGCCAATAATGGTAACAATTTACCCTTGATTGTTAAACCTGTTGAGAATGTTTCTAGTGAATTGTTGCCTACTGGTGGGGAGGGGCTTTCGGTTGTGCCCTCGACGGATGATTTGTGTGTTCATGTTGAGCAAGTTGCTAATGGGATTGATGGGTCTTTGACTGTTACCTTGCCATTAGCTCATTCTTGTGGCAATAATGTGGATATAGTTGCAGATTGTGAAGCTCTTACAAGTTGTATTAATGAGGATGTTGTTGAGGTTTGTGTTCAGAACAATTGCTTACTTAATGTGGCTGCTAGTCCTTTCGTTCCTCATAATTCTAATGTTCTAGTTAATGTTGGTGAACCTAATGAACTTTGTGATGTTAATATGCGGGTGGTGAACATTGATTCTACTAAATTGGTTCCTTCTGTTGCTTCTCCTGTGACGCCTGCTGATCTGGTAGTGTCGGTCTCCTCTGTGGGATTAGGAGTGAATGAACAGCTTATTGATGCCCAGTTTCTTTACTGTCTGCTAACGCTTTGTATGCCCATGTGGGCATTAGATCAAGATCGGGGGATTCTGTTAAGGAGCAAATTGATTGGCTTGAAGGCTCTTCATCTTCTGATGTTGATGAAGAGGATATGTTTGAACAGGAGGGTGGTATGCGAGATACTATCGTTTCGGTGGATAAACGAAGAAAGAGGAAATCCAAAAAATAGCTTTTTTGTGTTTGGCTAGGTGGTTGCTGCTTTGGAGCTTTGGGGTGTTCGGTTGTTTCTTCCGGATTGGCTGTTCTCTCTTCTTCTTCGTCATTGGTGCCCTCTTCTGCTTCGTGTGGTCTAATTTGGCGATTATCTCTGTACTCTTACTATTGGGAGCCTTAGCGAACTCTGTCTCTTTTGTTCTTGTATCCTTTGCTTGATTAACTTGTAGGCCCTTTTGGGTAAGTACAACACTTTCACTTGAACAGCTACTACATCCGACCCTTATGCATATGAAATACTCATGTTCACGTTAATGGCTTTCAAACAAAATCGAACAGTCCAACTTGTTGTATCTCATGGGTTGCACAAGTATCCTATGTGATGCACATTTTAAGGAACATGTGCACGCCTGTGAACGAACAATATGTCTCGTGAACGAAAAGTTTTTAAGTAATACAAAGTGGTGCTCTGTTGCATGTCACGGGTTACACAACCATATCAACATAATGTATATGACACATCAAATCTATGAAAGAAATTCTGTTACCATGTTCTCTAAATGTATGTATAAATGTGCTGAAGATCGATGTGCAGATGCACACTACAAATGCATGGAAAGACTTGCAGATGCACTGTGTAAACACACAAAAAGATGTGGAAATCTATTAATGAGTATGCTAACACACAATATAAGTACATTGAAGATCATACAAGTATACGGGCGCATTGTGTAAGTGTACAAGAAAAATACAAATGTATTGTTCAAGTGTTCCACGAAATGTGCAAGTATATTGTGCAAACGGACCGTAAAATATATAAATACACATTGCAAATGCATTCAAGAGTGTTTGCGACATATCAAATTACATAAATAACTGCACCAGCATGTGCTCTAATAAATGCATTGGCGTTCAAATTTACGGATTAGAATGCTGCCCAGACCAAAAAAGAAAGTGAAGCTAAACTCCTCTCAGCCCGTGGCATGGCTACATAAAAATTACCATCATTTTTTTAATGTTTAAACACTTCAAATCAATTTTATCTGTATATGCTCCAACATATGTATTAAACATTTGAATTTAACGTCCAAAAATGTTACGTGAACTAAAAATAATATGAATACAAATTTGCAACCTTGAGAAGCATGCAAGCCCCTTGAAAAGTGTGCAATCACTTTAAAATTTCACAAGCTCCTTTTAAAGTTAAGTTCTCCAATTGATAATCATGTTTTCAAGCTGACTGTTTTGCCTATAGGGTAGAGTCGTGATCCTTATATTTCAAATATAATTTTTAAATCGAATCCTTGCAAGGACTAAAGTAGAAGAAACTTGAATTTCATGAAAGATGCCCAAACAATGGATTTTAAATTGTTCACCATAATTCTTATCCTAAAAGAACATATGATTGTAAAATCTGCAAAGACATTTGATTTTATGTTCACATTAAGCATCCAATATTAGATTTGACTTATGTTAAGAAAGGTAGAGGTAGACCTAAAAAGACTTGGTTAGAAAATATTAGAAATGATCTTTCTCTATTAGATTTAAACGAGAATTTGACTTTGAACCGGACACAATGGAGAAAAAGGATTCATGTTGCCGACCCCACGTAGTGGGACAAAGGCTTGTTATTGTTGTTGTTATATTAAGCATCCAATGCTTTTTAAAAAGAAAATTCATTACAAATATGCAAATTCTCTACTTGCCGCTTAAATGGAAATTCCCAAAGTTAATATTTGAATTCGATCTTCTGCTAGCAAGTTGAAAATACTAAAAAGTTTCAAATAACAAAATAAATCATTCAAATATCTGATGAGTGGAAAATATCAACAAAGGGTACTGTATATTTCAAAGTGCCTACAAGTCCCATAGCAAATTAGTAACTGCTATTCGTAAATGTCAGTACTTTTAATTCTAATTTTGTTTTCCTTTGTTCATTAACTGTTTGGATCTTCTTTAATTCGAGCCTGTCTCTTAACATCCTGAAGTATAACTGATAAGGTTACTAATCTCTCAGGATATTAATGAATTACCTGCATGTTACCTTTTTTTAAGGTGTAATGTACTTGTTACATAATCCATCAGCAATTTTTACAGGCTGACGAGCAGCTGGTTCCCATATTCTATGATCATAAAATGCGGCCACAGGTACTAATTTCATTTTGCATTGTTTACAGATTTACTTCCCGGATAATGTGTGTGCACATTTTTTTCAGGCTTTGTCTTCATATGTTTTTATAGCAGCCAATGTTATCCTCCATTCTGGGGAATTGCCAGTTCAGATGAAACATTTAGATAATCTATTGCCTCCTGTGATTCCATTTTTAACTTCACATCATCATAGTTTGCGATGCTTCACTCAGGTAAATCAGCTTAGTTCTGCAGGTTTGTTTTTTCCCGATTTTGGATTTTGTGATAAAGGTAGTAACTAGTAACTGCACTATTTATCCTTTACTGTTGCAGTTGCTTGTTTATCATGTACTGTGCAAATTATGGCCTGCTTTTAGAGCTTGTAAATCAGGTGTCAAGCCATTGGAAGAGAGATGTTTTGAGGACTTAAAGTTGTATTTGGCAGGAAATGTAGACTGTATGAGGTATATAATCATTTCTTTTATTAACTTAATATCTTTACGTAAAGGTCACATGAACCTTGTTTGAGTATGGGTGTTCCTAAAGACATGTTAACTTGAACTTTCGGACCATTCAATTTGCTTGCTTGATTTTTAGGCCCTTCTCCTAAATAGGCACGCCCAACAGCGCTAACAGAAATGTTGATCAAGCAGTTTTATCATACATTCATTCCACTGTGTTCATTATACTCTCTTTAATGCCTCAATCTCCTATTTTCAGACACTTGTTGCATAAGCCTTGCAAAGAAGAAGGATTATTTATTCCCATTATGATGCGGTGCATCATGCAGACCTGACCCAGCTTAACCACCCATTATCCCTTTTTATATTTTGCCATAGCTGATACCACTACTTAGCTATTTTTTTTTTTTACTCTTTTAGCAAAACTAGCACTTATTATCTAGTTATTGGCTTAGACAAAAATAGTAGGAAAAACTTTGTAGAACATATATGCAAAACAGTAGAGAAACTGCATATAGAAGAATACAAAGAACTTTGCTTTATTTTCCTGTTTTGTTTTTCTCTGTTTTGCTCATTGCTTGTTGCAGGAATCTTGGTGTGTTGGCTGTATCAACAATACCCAAATTCCTGCAACAAGCAATGAGCAAAACAGAGAAAAACGAAACAGGAAAATAAAGCAAAGTTCTTTGTATTCTTTTATATGCAGTTTTTCTACTGTTTTGCATATATGTTCTAGACTCAAGTTCCTCCTACTATTTTTGTCTAAGCCAATAGCTAGGTAATAAATACTAGTTTTGCTAAAAGAGTAAAAAAAAAATAGCTAAGTAGTGGTATCAACTATGGCAAAATATAAAAAGGGATAATGGGTGGTTAAGCTGGGTCAGGTCCGCATGATGCACCGCATCAGCTCTCCCCTGCTACGAAGATTCCACAGTTCTACTGTGGTTGTTGTCAAGGTCGTCCGGTGGATATCGGCAATGTGTGTGAGGTGGCAATTCAACAATATAAGCGTTGTCATTAATTCGCTTGACAATCGAAAGTGGACCAATTTTGCGTGGACTGAGTTTGAAGTATTGTCATGTTGGAAATCTTTCCTTCCGCAGTCGAACCATGACAAGTTCTGAAGGCTCAAACACCTTATGACGGTGTAGATCTGCACTGAATTTGTATTTATCATTAGACTCTAGCAGCTTGGTCCGTACCTTTTGTAAAATAGAGGTATATTGGTTAGTAAATTGATTTGCTACATTATTAGCGCCCTTGGGTATAACTGCAACATCCCAAACATGATTCGGAGCTTTTGTGTAGACAATACTAAATGGAGAGCGACTGGTTGAGCGATTGGTCTTAGAATTGTATGCAAATTCAGCCTGCCCCAGCACTTCTTCCCATTGCTTCAGTCGGTTATGGACTAAGCAGCGAAGCATGTTAGCTAATGTGCGGTTCACTACTTCGGTTTGCCCATCCGGTTGAGGATGGTAAGCCGAGCTAAGCTTGATTTCAGTATGTAATTGGCCCCATAATTCTCCCCAAAAATGGCTCATAAACTTCACATCACGGTCGAATGTGATGCTACGAGGCAGCCCATGCAAACGAACGATCTCCTTAAAAAATAATCTGGCAACATTCACAGCATCGAATGTCTTCTTGCAAGCTAAGAAGTGGGCCATCTTGGAAAACCTATCCACTATTACTAAAATGGAGTCAGCTCCTCGTTTGGTAAAGGCATGTATAGTCCGGTGTTTTGACTTACACCTTTGAATTCTTGGCAAACGGAACACCTCTTGACGAACTTAAGGACATCCCGTCGTAGGCGAGGCCAAAAAAATCTGGACTGGAGCTGTATAAAGGTCTTTTTCCTGCCCACGTGTGCAGCTAAGCCGCCCGCATGAGCATCCTTGATCAGTTGCTGCCTCTAGGATGACTCTGGGATACACAACAGGTTGCCTTTGAATAGAAATCCTTGCTTAAGTGAATAGTCTCCCAGTGATTTGGCAGCAAAACATTGATGCCAAACTATAGAAAAATCCTTGTCTTCTAAATAAAACTCTTTTAAACATTTTAATCCTGTTAGTTCCGTTTGTAGTTGTGTTAACAAAGCGGACCGTCTACTAAGCGCATCCGCTACCCGATTAAGCTTCCTAGACTTGTGCTTCAAAACAAACGTAAACCTTTGTAGGAATAGAATCCAGTGCGCATGCATGGGGCTTATATTCTTTTGGCTATTTATAAATTGAAGTGCCTTGTGGTCGCTGTATAAAACAAAATCTTGATGCAATAAGTAGTATTCCCAATGTTTTAAGGAACTCACAACGGCATATAACTCTTGCTCGTACATAGTCCACTTTTGTCGGCAGGCACTTAACTTCTCACTAAAAAACTCTATAGGCTGATCATTTTGAGATAAAACAGCGCCAATACCCATGGCGGAGGCATCCGTGTCGACTTGGAATGGTTTGTCGAAATCTGGGAGAGCAAGTACAGGAGCCGAGCTTAGTGCAGCCTTGATGCATTCAAAACTATGCTGATGTTCTTCAGTCCAAACAAAACTCTTTTGTTTCAAGCACTCGGTGATGGGCACCATAATGATGCTAAATCCGCGAATAAATCTTCAATAGAAGTTTGCATGTACATTGATGTAGGCAAGGGGGGGGGGGTCAATTCATCATGAGAATTTCTTGTCCTTTGGGCTGTTTGCTGCTCTCGGTTTTGGGCCTTTGTTGTTCTCGGATGGGCCTTGGCTACTTGATTTTAAGCTCAAAAGATGGGATCTACTTGGTACTAGCTCATTAATGCTTGAGCTGAAGTTTAAGCTCATTATTTGGAGAATTAATTACACTTCCTAGCTCATAAAATCATAAAGGAGCTTGCTCTTCCCCTTGCTTTCTTGGTTTCTTCCCTGGCCTCCTCAGTTCCTGCTGGTTCCGCCCCCCTGGCCTTCTTGGTTCCCTGGCTGGGTTTCCTGTGTTGGCTCTTCGGGTTCCTCTCTGGCTGCTTTCCTGTAACTCCCTGGCTGGGTTTCCTGGGTTGGCTTTTCGGGTCCCTCTCTGGTTGCTTTCCCATGGCTTTTTCTCCCTGTTTTCTATGTTGAATGTGGGGGCTGCTGTTGTGTGTCTCTTGGCCTTTTATTTCCCTCTTTTAATATAGTTAGTTGAAAAGATTTTAGGGGTTGTTTGGCTGCCCTCTTTTATCTATAAATATGAGATGTTTTGATGTTTAAAAAAGAGAGAGTTATGATGTGATTTTTTGAAAGAAAACCTGCGGGTTTTTCTTGGAAAAGTTTGCGAGCTTGTTCCAATCCTCTTTTCTCCTTCTTCTAGGATAGCTTGCGGGCTATGCCTCTCTTTTGTCTCAGCTTCTAACCTATTTCTTCTATCCGCAAGTGTCCACCCCATTGTATCTTTCTTCTCAAGCAAATGAATGCAAGTTTAGGAATTGTTTATGTCAAAGTTTGTAAGTGTCAAAGTTTGTAAGAGTCTTTACCTTATAAATGTCGTATTTTGTTATATTTTGATTATTTTGATTTTCTTTTTATTCCCTAGGAAGAGTGTTTTTTGCTTGCAAAAATTAGGGACTTTTCCTAATTTTTGCTTGCATCAATTTGGCATCAGAGCATGGTTGTCGTATGTGTCTTGGTGTCTTATGTGAGTGTCATGTGAGTTTTGTTTTGTGTATGTTTAGAAAAATGGAAAATCACAAAAATATTGAGTCAGTTGTCAAAGAAAATCATCCAGAAGCTTCTAAAGTCCAAGTACCAATGGATAGATGGGTTCCATCAGAAGGTGATTCAACAGATCCTCTGTAAAATGAATTATACAAGTTTCAAATGAAGATACAGATGTGTACGGAGAAATATATGAAGAAGAAGAAATTCCTACAAGATCAATTCAAGCATGAACGAGAAATTATTTTGAAGAAATATGCGGCTAAGATTCAAGAATTGGATGCACCACCTTTGTCTCGTCCAGAAAAATCTAAAGCCTCCTCATCCGGAGATGAGTATTTTCAAGTGGAGGAGAATTGATGTAGGCAAGGGGGGGGGGGGGTCAATTCATCATGAGAATTTCTTGTCCTTTGGGCTGTTTGCTGCTCTCGGTTTTGGGCCTTTGTTGTTCTCGGATGGGCCTTGGCTACTTGATTTTAAGCTCAAAAAATGGGATCTACTTGGTGCTAGCTCATTAATGCTTGAGCTGAAGTTTAAGCTCATTATTTGGAGAATTAATTACACTTCCTAGCTCATAAAATAATAAAGGAGCTTGCTCTTCCCCTTTCCCTTGCTTTCTTGGTTTCTTCCCTTGCCTCCTCGATTCCTGCTGGTTCCGTCCCCCTGGCCTTCTTGGTTCCCTGGCTGGGTTTCCTGTGTTGGCTCTTCGGGTTCCTCTCTTGCTGCTTTCCCGTAACTCCCTGGTTGGGTTTCCTGTGTTGGCTTTTCGGGTCCCTCTCTGGCTACTTTCCCGTGGCTTTTTGGCTGGGTTTCCCGTGGCTTTTTCTCCCTGTTTTCTGTGTTGAATGTGGGGGCTGTTGTTGTGTGTCTCTTGGCCTTCTATTTCCCTCTTTTAATATAGTTAGTTGAAGAGATTTTAGGGGTTGTTTGGCTGCCCTCTTTTATCTATAAATATGAGATGTTTTGATGTTTAAAAAAGAGAGAGTTATGATGTGATTTTTGGAAAGAAAACCTGCGGGTTTGTTTTGGAAAAGCTTGCGAGCTTGTTCCACCTCTTCTTCTCATCTTCTAGGAAAGCTTGCTAGGAAAGCTTGCGAGCTTCTCCTTTTTCTTCTCGGCTTGTAATCTATTTCTTCTCTACGCAAGTTCCACCCCACCTGTATCTTTCTTCTTGATCCAAGAAATGCAATTTTAGGAGTTTTTATTTCATAAGTTTGGAAGCGTCATTTTTATTTTATCAAAGTAATATGTTGTGTTAGTTGTCGTAATTTGTCTAAATTTGAGCATTTCATGTATATTTCTATTACCTAGGAAGTCTTTGTTTTTTGCTTGCAAAAATTAGGGGTTTTTCCTAATTTTTGCTTGCATCATACATGGAAGCTACGAATGTCGAAGGACTTAGGAGTCGGCCACTCTACAATAGCAACTACCTTGCGCGGGTCCACCTCAACACCTGCTGCTGAAACAATGAATCCCAAAAAGTATACACTTCGCATAGCAAACTCACAATTTGCTGCATTGAGATATAACTTATGTGCTCTAAGAGTTTTGAAAATTTCGGTCAGGTGAACTACATGCTCTTCCATAGTTGGGCTGAAAACAAGAATATCGTCAAAGTAAACAACACAAAACTTGCCCAGGAAAGGTTTCAGTACCTTGCTCATGAGTCGCATGAAGGTTGCGGGAGCGTTACACAAGCCGAATGGCATCACTTTCCATTCATATAACTCGTGGCGGGTTTTAAAAGTAGTCTTCCATTCGTCTCCTGGCCGAACACAAATTTGGTGGTAGCCGCTCCTGAGATCCAATTTGGTGAATATTTGCGACCCCGAGAGTTTGTCTAGGAGCTTGTCTAGTCGTGGGACAGGAAACCGGTACTTCACAGTGATCTTATTGATTGCCTGGCTATCAATACACATTCTCCACTTCCCGTCTTTCTTAGGGACCAACAATGCGGGGACGGCGCAAGGACTTAGGCTTGGTTGTATAAGCTGTTTTTCCAACAATTCTTCAACCAGCTCCTGTAGCACTTCATGCTCCTTGGGACTCATCTTGTAATGTGGCTGATTTGGCAAAGCAACTCCTGATGAGAATTCAATCTGGTGTTGAATATCTCGCAGTGGGGGTGCTCCATAAGGTAACTCCATAGGCAGAATATCTCCGAACTCATGCAGTAATTCTTGCAGAAATTTTGGGAGGGGTCTCTCCATGGCCTTCCGAGAATCTGTAACAACCAATGCTACTATGTCATTGCCGCCAGTGCTAGCTGAAATCAAAGCCAAACCTGAGACCAAATGGAGGGCTGTCTTGGCCTCTTTGCTACAATTTTTTTTTCAGGATTAAAAGGTAATAGCCGAATCCTTTTCCCTTTCCAATCAAAAGAGTATGTGTTGTGTTGGCAATATCGTATTGCCACGGTCGGCCTAATATAATGTGACCTACATCCATATCGATGATGTCACATAATACTTCACATACATATTGCTTGAAAATTGAAAATGTAATCCGACACATATACGTGATCGTTATATCTGTCCCCCCTTTAACCCAACTAATCTTATACAGATTGGGATTTTTCTGGGTCTTCAACTGCAAAGCTTGAACAAGAGATCGGGACACGATATTCTCGGTGCATCCATTGTCAATGAGGAGCTCACAGACTTTGCCGTTGACGGTGTATCGCGATCGGAATATGGCATTTCGCTGAGAGCTTATAGGTTGTCGCGGGGCTATTAATAACCTTTCCAGCATGCATACGACAACCTCACCTTCATCAGCACCCACATCATCGGTTTCTTCCTCCTTCCCCTCATCACATGGGTCTTCAACATCTCCCGCCTCACCTTCCGCTAGTTGAATTTGAGGCCTTGGCGGGCACTCATTTGACTTATGCCCTGGCTGGAAGCATCTAAAGCATTTGAGATTGGAAGGCTTAGAATATGGATTGTCTTTGGCGCCTAGACGGGGCTTAAATGGTGGCCGAGTTTTTGCCGGCGAGCTGCTACTTGGTGCTGGTATTTGTGTAGGCTGTTGAGGCTTAAGTGTTACTGGAACATTACTTTGTTCTCCAAATGACGCCAACTGGAATGGCTCCGCGAGTGGCGCAATGATTGCATCTCCGCCTTCAGTGCGAAATTAACAGCCTGCAAGAGTGACCATACCAAATTCAATTCCAACTTGTCTTGCAAATTGTCCTTCAGCCCCCCAATGTAGCGGGCTACCAATTGGTTCTCCGATTCATTAAGGTTGTTCCTGGCACTTAACCTATAGAATTCCTCAATGTAGTCGATGACACTACGGCTGCCTTGGGCACAATGTTGGTATTGCATATAAAGCATCTGTTCATAATCTGTGGTAAGATAATGTCCCTGTAATAACTGTTTCATCCGAAACCAGTTGCGGACACTGCCCTTCCCTTCTCGACGTCGCATTTGTAGCAGCTGCTGCCACCAAGCACTGGCCCCCCCTTTCAACCGACAAGCCACGTATTTTACTTGTTTCTCTACGGGGATCTCCATGTACTCGAAAAGGTCTCGACAGCCCTCTCCCAATCAAGGTAATCTTCAATATGCAATCGACCATCAAAAAATGGGATATCGAGTTTAACACGAAACTCTCCATTACCCCTGTTGTGTCGGTCGCCTGGAGGCCGATACATATGTCGTGAGGCACAATCCCCTTCATCTGAATCAGAGAATTCAAGGGGATGTAGTTGTTTAGCTTCTTCATCCGATTCAATAATCTCCTGAAGGTGGTCGGCTTGCCTTCGTCCATTGCCCCTACCAGCGACATGTCCGTGACCCGGTGCCGGTCCGACCCTGTGCAAGATTGGCTTTCCTGCTCCACCTTGTCTGTTAGCTTGCATTTCTTGGTGGATCTCCACCCTGAAATGGTAGAAATTGGTGGAGAGCTCTTCCAGTTGTCTCGCCATCCACGTGAGCTCAGCCCAAAGGGCTTTGGTACTCCGGTCTTCGCCAGGAGTGGTGCGATGGTTTCCATCTGCCATTGGATGCACCTGCTAGGAAGGTAAGCTCTTATACCACTTGGTGTGTTGGCTGTATCAACAATACCCAAATTCTTGCAACAAGCAATGAGCAGAACAGAGAAAAACGAAACAGGGAAATAAAGCAAAGTTCTTTTTATTATTCTATATGTAGTTTCTCTACTGTTTTGCATATATGTTCTAGACTCAAGTTTCTCCTATTTTTGTCTAAGCCAATAGCTAGGTAATAAGTGCTAGTTTTGCTAAAAGAGTAAAAAAAAAAACAGCTAAGTAGTGGTATCAGCTATGGCAAAATATAAAAAGGGATAATGGGTGGTTAAGCTGGGTCAGGTCCGCATGATGCACCGCATCACATTACCACCAAAAACTTCTTATATTGCCTATCAAGAACCCAAAAATAGTATTGTTATTTTTTCGACCAACAACAGTTTCTGACAGAGTCAACCGATGGGCTAAAAAATGGTTATAGTAATAATATCATGATTAATACTAAGAGAGGATCAAGAGAAGATTACAAAAAAGCACTTGCAAGAAGAATAAAAACAAGAATTCGTAATTACACCCTTCAAGAACAGCGAAGAATTGATTCCCTTGGAGTTTAGAGAGCCTGCAGTCCATTGCCAGCTGCCAAAAAACCATGATGTGCTGGCCTTTCCTGTCAAGATGCCTAAGATTGGCCTGAGTTCTGGCCAGTAGATTGTGGCGGAGCCCAAGACTACACTAGGACCTGCTTGCATTGCCATCTCTCCATGAACCATGGAATCCTCCGTCCAAAATCAGAAAATTGAAATCCTATTCAACAATGAATCAATCTACAAGAGGATGGGGCGTTAATATACAAGAGGAAGGGACTTTAATATAACAGAAGTGCTTGGTTTTGTGTATTTTTATTTTATTTTTTTCGGTTTTTTTGTGGTGTTTTCGTAAGACTATTGTGGTTAAATTTGATGAATATGCCAAGTGATGGATGCCAATTATGGTGCCATGTTTGAATGTCTTATAGGCATGTGTGTGTGCTCACACATGCAAACTATCCGTACGTATGTATATGTATGTAGAAAAGATAATTTTTTTTTAAGTTAATGAAATAATGGAATGATCATGAGGTTTTAAAGATGTAAAAATTACTCAAATATCTACGACAATAAATTTAAAATTTTTGCTCACATCACGTAGGCGTTGGCGTATGTAATTGTAACTTATATCCGTTGTTCACTGTTCTTTACCACTAGTTTCGAAACATACATGGATCAGAATTTCAAGGTGTTTCGTGCTGCTAGGAATTATGCCTGAAACTTGCCATTTGTATTTATAGTTAGTTTCTTGTCATCATGTAGAAATATAGAAAAAGTTGCCGTTCAATATAGATCTGGTGTGAAGCTTGTTAATCTAATAATCTCCCTTCACGTTGTTGGGAAATTTAAGGCTTTTTGGTTTTCTTGTAGGTTGCAATTTTTCTGCCTAATTGCTAATTCTTTTTCATTGCGGTGCTATGTGTTTCAGGCTAAGGGCTTCGATGGAAGGTTTTCTTGAAAACTTTGATCCCGTTGCTTCTGCAACTCCTGCAGGAGTATTTAATTTCCGGAATGAGGTCAAATATATTATGCTTCTTTGATCCTCTTATTTTTTCTAGCACAAAACATTTTTGATTTTGCTGTCAATTGCGATTGATTTTAGCTGTTCCAGTCATCTGATTTTTATCTGTAGTTTTTGGCAACCTCCAATGTGTACCAATTATTTTTCCTGATGTAGGGATCTGAGTTTGAATGTGTCGCCGTTTCTTTGATGGACTTAGTGATGGCCTTTTTAAATGTAAGCTCAAACATTTGGCATATTTTTCACCAACAGAATTCGTACTTAGTTTAGTGGTTGCAGGATGTGAGGGATGAGCTTAGATATTCCTTTGCTGCGGATGAGAGGACAATCACGAACGAGAGCCTAACAGCAAATGGTACTTCTGATGGAATATTCAGTTTGAATGAGGCATCACTTAAGCAAACCGTCGATGACCCTAATTTGGACTTTCAAAAGAAAATTACTCTTTATGGACATGAGAAACAGGCAGCATATGATGATCGTCACTTTCTTGCAAGTTCCAGCATGTCCACAATACTTTCAGGTAATGCATTACCGGTTAACGTAGTTACTACAACAACAACAACAACATCAAGCCTTTATCCCACTACGTGGGGTCGGCTACATGAATCCTTTTTCTCCATTGTGTCCTATTAAAAGTCAAATTCTCGTTTAAATCTAATAAAGAAAGATCATTTCTAATATTTTCTAACCAAGTCTTTTTAGGTCTACCTCTACCTTTCTTAACATAAGTCAAATCTAAGACATCTACTTTCCTAACCGGGTCATCGGGAGGCCGCCGTTTTACGTGACCAAACCATCTAAGGCGACTCTCCCTAATCTTATCTTCCACTGGAGCTACTCCAACCTTTTCACGAATATGCTCATTTCATATCCTATCTCTAAGGGTAAAGCCACTCATCCACCTGAGCATCCTCATCTCTGCAACACTTAACTTAGAATTATGCTTCTCTTTTAATGGCCAACATTCAGCACCATAAAGCATTGCAGGTCTCACCACCATCTTATAGAATTTTCCCTTAAGTTTGAGGGGTACTTTTCTATCACACAATAAGCCCGATGCATTCCTCCACTTCAACCATCCAACTTGGATTCTGCTGATAATATCCCCATCTATATCACCATCACTCTGAACAATAGATCCAAGATATCTAAAACGTGTACTCTTATTAATGACTTGATCGGCCAAAGTCACAATGCCCTCACTAGGTCTATTATTACTAAAATTACACTCCATATATTCTGTTTTAGATCTACTCAAGCGAAAACCTTTAGACTCTAAGGTTGACCTCCACAATTCTAGTTTACCTTCAACTCCCTCTCTAGTCTTATCAACAAGAAGAATATCATCAGCAAAAAGCATACACCAAGGTACATCCTCTTGCAAATGTCTAGTGAGAACATCGATGACTAAAGCAAAAAGATATGGGCTTAAGGCTGATCCTTGGTGTAATCCAACCGAAATAGGAAAATACTTGGTCAAACCACCTTGTGTTTGAACACAAGTAATAGCTCCTGCATACATATCTTTAATGATTTGAATATAAGCGTTATTAACTTCTTTCTTTTCAAGAACTCTCCATAGCACTTCTCTTGGAACTTTATCATATGCTTTTTCTAAATCAATAAATATCATATGTAAATCCTCCTTATTCTCTCTATATTTCTCCATCAAACCTCTTAATAAATGTATGGCTTCCATAGTAGACCTACCCGGCATAAATCCAAATTGATTTTGAGAAACATTAGTATCACGCCGCAACCTATGCTCCATAACTCGTTCCCATAGTTTTAAAGTATGACACATTAACTTAATTCCTCTATAATTCGCACAATCTTGTGCATCACCTTTATTTTCTTAAAAATAGGGATTAACACACTCATTCTCCACTCATCTGGCATCTTTTTAGTCTTCAAAACAGTATTAAAAAGTTTAGTAAGCCAAGAAATTCCTTCATCTCCTAAGCATTTCCACACCTCTATTGGAATATCATCAGGTCCAACAGCTTTTCCACCCTTCATTTTCTTTAAAGCCTCTCTAACTTCGGTTTTACTAATACGCCGATAAAAACAGAAATCTTTATTTTCATTTAAGGTGCTAAGGTCACTACAGTCAATTTTATTTTCACATTCTTCATTAAAAAGTTTAGCAAAATATCTCATCCACCTTTGTTGAATATCATCTTCTAAAAAAAGTACTTTTTGATCTTCATCCTTAATACACTTCACTTGAACTAAATCCTTACTACTCCTATCTCTTTGTTTGGCTAGCTTATACATATATCTTTCTCCCTCCTTAGTATCTAATCTATTATATAAATCACTAAAAGCTAAACTCTTTGCATCACATATTGCTTTCTTAGATTCCTTACGTGCCTCTTTATATAATTTCCAATTATCAGAATTTTTACAATTAAACCAATTTTTATAACAAATCTTCTTATTTTTAATCTTTTCTTGCACATTTGGATTCCACCACCAACTATTTTTACTATTAGGAGCTTTTCCCTTTGAAACTCCAAGCACATCTTTTGCAATATTCTTAATATTACTAGCCACTTTTTCCCACATAACATTAGCATCCTCATGCGCAGACAAAAGTTTAAGATCTAAAATCTTACTCTCAAAAATATTTTTGTTAATATTCTTTAAATGCCCCCATCTAATCCTAGGAAAACGTTTTACTATGAGAAAATAATCAAAATGGTCCCTCAACTCTTTGTGAGGGATCAAGATAGTCCCCAACTCTTTTGAGGGACTAATTTGGTCCCTCAACTCTTTAAAATGGGACCTTTTTGGTCCTAACATCTAATTTTGAAGTTAATGGTGTTAAATATAAGAGTATTTTAGTCATTTTTTAATTAAAACACTTATTAAATGTAATTTTCAAGTAATTTTAATTTTCTTAAAAAATGTATTAAACGTTTCCTTAATAAAAAAATTTATTAATAATTTTAGTTATTTTATAAAATATGATTTTGCATCTAATTTCTTTAAATCAATAAATATCATATTTTATAAAATATGATTAAATTTTTTAAAATTAAAATTTAACTTATTATTTTATTTATTTTTTGCATCTATGAATCTTCATTTGTTCTTGTTGAGTGTTGTCTTGGTGTTAAACCTATTCTTTACAAACCATTTTGAACAACTATTATCCTTATAAACTTTGATCTACTCCTTATTCTTTAAAATCTTCTAACATTAATTTCATAAACATATATGATAGGTGCATTGTTTATCCTTCGTTTTACCTGTCAAAACCAAGTAAATGTATATTTAGCTATTTTATCTTTAATCGTTCTCAATCCAATCTTTCCTCTAAAATAATCATGATTTAATTTATCATCCCTAGTTTTGGTGCGCTTTCGTCTTAGCATTTCATTTTTGCTACACTCAACTTAGATTACAACGAATTTACTTAGGCCCAACATTCAAATTCATACATCTTAGCCCTAATTGCAATTTTATAAAATTTTCTCTTAAGTTTTTTATGATATCCTCTTATCATACAAAACTTTTGAGATACTTAAATCTATCACACCTAGGTATCATCTTATCTTTTAGTAATATTGAATATAATTGTTAATATCATAACCACTAAAATTATATATTATATCTGATAAGAATAGGAGAGAATCTATTTTTTTATTAATTTCATCATTTGTGTTGAATTATACAAATTTAGGAGAACTAGGAGGAAATATACAATGAAAATTAACTGTTAAATTGATTATAATTAGGATAGTCCATGGATTGATTAGATGGCATAGAAGGAAGGAGAGCTTAGCTAGCAGAGGTGGAAAAGGAAGGGAAGTTTGGGGTTGGTTGGGTGAATAGCTAGGAAGTTAGGTCCACAGACATGAGTTGAGTAAATGAATTAGAGCAAAATTATGGGCATGGATTGTAAGTGTTTCCTCAATATATTTAGTTTTATTCTACTAATTTTAAACCCTCTTTCTTTTAAATATTTCATATATTATTCTAATTCTTTACTTATTTAAATGACCGTCTCACCAAATAGAGCTTTATCACTTGTAAAAAACTTAGTCCAATGCATTTCACTTTGAATATCCTTTTTAAGCATCTCCATAATTAATAGAAAAGGATAGGGACTTAATGTTGACCCTTAATGTTAACATATGTTAATTAAAAACTCTAAGGTCATTCCATAATAATTCTTAGTACTAGTCAAAGCTCCATTATACACATCTTTAATAACTTCAACATATATTGATGCACACTTTTTTGTCGTAAAGCAAAATAAATTAATTCTCGTGATACTCTATCCTTTGCCTTATCAAGATCAATAAAAATAATATGAAGTTTATTTGTTTGTTCTCTATACTTCTTTATTAATTGTCTCTAGAAAAAAATTTCTTCCATGGTAGATTTATTTTAGTATGATACTAATTTTATTTTTTGGAAATGATATAATTTTTTTAAGCCCATATCTCATTACTCTCTCATAACTTCATTGTATAACTCATGTTTTGTTCCTCTGTAGTTAGCAAAATCTTGAACATTACTTTGGTTCTTAAATATTAGTATCAAAATGCTTCTTTTCCTTCCTCATAGTCTGCATGATTCAATTGAAAATTTTGTTAACGAAATCATTATAATATTCCTAATAATTATCTAAATCTCAACATCCTGTTTATCTTCCTTAAAAACTCTTATTTAGTAATTTTTGGTAGTTATATTTTTTTCCTTTCTTGATGTCTTCATCTTTGACAGAGATATTGTTATCTTCATTATTAATGCATCTTATTTGATCAAAATGTTTAGATATCTTATCAATTTCCCTAGCTATTTTATATATATTTTTTTCTTTTTCTAGCTTTTTTATATAATTATAAATCTCAATTGCTTTCATTTTATTTTGCATTCTAAAAGAACTCTTTTTTTTCTGTTTAACCTTTTGTTTTTCCTCACTCCATCAAGTATCCTCATTAGCATACGATCCTTTTAATGGAACTAGTCTTCGTATCCTACACAAATTTGGCTCAACTAAAGTATCACAATTTATCTGTCTTATCAATCGATCTTGAGAAATTAATAATTTTAAACCTTTTCAATTCAACCACCTTATTCTTGAGCAATAAATTTTTTTATTATTTTTTAGTACTCTTAAAATATATATCTATAATTACTATCCTGTTTTGTGTGATCAACCCTTCTCATGGAATCTAAATACTAACTTTCTTTATTTTAATGTTTACATCAGAATTAGAAATGGAAGATCAGCTTCTGAGCTCAGCGATTCAAGCAAGAAAAGAAGTCATGGAAAAGGTTAGAGAAAGGCAACAACAAATAATTATTGTTGCATCATTGCTTGATCGAATTCCCAATCTTGCTGGGCTAGCAAGGACTTGTGAGGTACACAAAAAAATTAAATAAAATCAATGAGTGGCTGTGTGTCTTCCATTTACTATGTAATCATCGTTGTTTGTTGTCGCACATAGGTGTTTAGGGCAGCGTGCCTTGCTGTTGCTGATACAAGTATTATGCAGGACAAGCAGTTCCAACTTATAAGGTCAGCCATCTTTTACTCCTTTTTTGTCCAAGTGGATTCTTGTTTCTTTTATATCAGATTCCTCTTAATCAAATCGAGCTTGCTTGGAAAGCGTTTGTGGATGGGAGCTAATCTGTTTAATTGCTAACGACGAGTCTTTTTGGTACTTAGAAGTTATTATTTTGGACAGTTTTCGAACTTCTTTCATCAGCAAATCCTTTTGCTACCAATGCAGTTCTATTTAAAAACTTGCTAATCTGGAAAGCTTGTCCTTTATCTGAAGAAACTATTTAGTGAAAGCAGTAATACATATAAGAGAACTCAATGCTCCATTTAATCTACAGCAGTTCCATGCATGTTAGTTTTTAGTACTTATTCTGTGTGTAATCATCCATGGGGTCACTTCAGTGTCACAGCTGAGAAGTGGATACCAATCATAGAGGTTCCAGTTTGTAGCATCAAAGTTTTTCTAGAGAAGAAAAGGAGAGAAGGATTCTCCATTTTGGGCTTGGAGCAAACTGCAAATAGCACAGCGCTCGACCAGTTTGCCTTCCCAAACAAAACGGTGATCCCTTTTCTAAAACGACATGAATAGCTCAGAAGCTAATTAGTGGTGTAATGATCCGCATCGCTTTGCAGGTTTTGGTGCTGGGACGAGAAAAGGAGGGGATTCCTGTAGATATTATTCATGTTTTAGATGCTTGTGTTGAGATTCCTCAGCTGGGTATAATCAGGTCACTCAATGTTCATGTAAGTGGTGCAATTGCTCTATGGGAATACACTCGCCAGCAAAGAAGCAGGCAGCAGTGATCTGTTGCTGTTGGAACACCAAATGCTTTTCATCCTTTTTTCTTTCAACAGAAGCCTGATTTTGAAAATTGTTAAGAGGAAATGATGTATTTGTATTTTATTGGATTTCTTTTGCAAACCTTTGGTATTATTTGGGATCACTTATATAAAATTATTTAATATCTTTAAATAATTCTTAAATATGAATGTTTTTTTTTTAATTTATGCTTTAAAAATTGGATAATAGTAGTCGGAGAATCATAGCTGAGTGACAGTAATTGGAAAATCGTAGTCAGATAATAGTAGTCGGATGACTGTAGCTGAGTGATGATAGTTGGAGGATTGTATTCAAGTGATTGTGATCAGGTGAATGTAACTCCGAATGTTTTCATCTATGCATGGAGATTCATGTTCAATTAAGTTGATTTTTTTACGGCTTATCAAAATTTATTTTGAAAAATAAATAATTATAATATATAATATTAAATTAAAATTTATCAGGATAAAACTAATAATTTTGAGTCTCGTATAAACTATCAGATTTGTATAACCCAATTTTTTTCAATTTTCTCACGTTTAAAATATTAACGTCGAGCGAGATGATCAAGTTGCCACGTCAGTTGTGCGCAGAAATTAGAATTGATCTAAGAATATTCTCGAAGGTCAACGTTGGAGCGAGCGCGTGGTTCACATTCTGGGTTAGATTGATGAGTCATCATCGATGCAATTGACGGGACCGGCTTAGGCGCTGTGGTAGTACAAAAATTCTCCTAATGAGCTGATAACGTAGGATAATTTTTTTTATTGTTTTTTAAAATAGAATTTTAATATAAAAATTTAATTTTTTATACTAAAATTTTATTTTAAAAAGTAATAAAAAAATTGTTCCAAATGAAACATAAAAAACATTCAAAATGAAATTTGTCAAATATGCATTTAATATTGGAAGTAGAATGAGCATTGAGAAAAGATCATCGGTGGTGTTTTATTTGATCATTTTTTTTATACGAGAGGAGATTAATAATTAAGAATATGTGTATATCTATTTTATCAGCAGTAACAGTAAGTATTTGTATTATTGGGAGTAACATGCATTAGTGTCGGCGGCGACGAAGAGCATCTGAGTAGGTGGGTGCTTGCATTATTGTCGAGGATGGGAGTCGGTGTTGTTTATGATGTTAGGTATTGGGTTAAGTTGCGATGAAATGTGTCGGCGTTAGCAAGTAGAGTATTTAACTCTCTAAGCGCTATAATTCTCTCTCTTAGAATACTTATTGGGTCATTCTGTTAAAGATCTTATCAATGCATATAAACATGCACCTTTTTATGAATTTCTGAATAAACATTCTTATTATTTCAACTAAATTTTTGACCACCCAATTTTATGGTTGGGTTTGATCCCTTCTACCACTTGGTGCTTTGTAGCTATCTCTATGCTTTCATCATCTTGAAATTAACCATTCAAGAGTTTAGTGATTTTTTAATTATAATTTCTAGCATTTGATACAAGTCATCTTGGAATCGGATCAGATTCTTTCTATTATTGACTTCATTTCCTTTAGATTCTCATTTCGAATTTAAAGAATAGCTCATTCAAAAAACTTCTGATTCACATATTTAGTTCTTTGGGATCTAAAAATTACAGCAACATTTGTGCTTGATTAGATATTTTTTTAGTAACATATTAGTTCCCTATATTTTCTTATAAATTTATGAGTTAGAAAATAATTTGGATATTGAAAATTTTGGAGTATAAAATTATAATATTGTTGAGAACCTCCTCTCAATGATGTGAACAAGTAATCATCCTCTAGTATGATAATATATTTATAAATAGAAAATTTTAATGAATACATTTTTTTTGTATATTTATTAATTTTTATATGACTTGTTGTGATTAACTTATTTATATAAGAGAGAGAATTTATGTACATACTATCTAATTCTTATATATTATATATTTAATATATAAATATTTTTATTTTGTTGTATAAAATCATAATATTTAAATTATATTAAAAAATATTTGTAATATTAATTTATTTAAAGCAGAATATTTTTTAATGTATATATTTTAATATTATTTTTATATTAAAATCTTATATAAATCCTCAAAAAAATTTACAACATTTTTTAGCTGTACAGCAGAATCCCTCTCGGCGGCAATGCCGAAGGCCAAAAACACACGGCATGGCAGGCGCTCTTTTTCTCTACTCCGTCCCTTCCAGCTCTATAAATTTCTCTCTCTCTCTCTCTCTGTCAGCTATCGTCTGTTTCTTCCGATTACTGGAGTCACCTTCCTGGCCTACCCCATCCGGCTTGGTGTTACTGGCTTAGTTTTATTCCACAAAGATGAACTCTTTGGCGGCGACGAGCCGTAACTTCCGCCAAGCTGCGCGAATCCTTGGACTCGATTCCAAGCTAGAGAAGAGTCTCCTGATCCCTTTTCGGGAAATCAAAGTAGGAGCCGTTCGCCTCCACGATTTCTTATGAGGTTTCCTTTTCTGTGATTGCTGAAACTGATGAGTGCTTCTATTCTTGTGGGATTCTGCAGGTGGAGTGTTCAATTCCTAGAGACGATGGTAGTTTAGCATCTTTTGTAGGTTTTAGAGTTCAGCACGACAATGCCCGTGGCCCCATGAAGGGCGGAATTCGATATCACCCCGAGGTGAAAAAGCTTTTTTTTTTTCCCCTTCATTTCATTTTCTTCATTTATTTTATTTTTTCCTCTTTACTCATGTCAATGAACTAAATCTCGATCCAATTGCTTGGGATTCTATAATAAGAGAATTGGGTTAGTTAGGTGAGCTTTTTTAACTCCAGGAAGGATAGTAGTTCCAGTATATCGTTGCCACTGTTTACTGAACGGCGAAATAAACAAAATAAGTGCTACGAAGTTTGTTTTGTATGTTTCAGATGATTCTAAGAAATCATGGAAATAGCGTATGCTTAACCCCGTAAAGAAGGATTGGTTGCGCCTCTGCGTTATTTCCGCGGTCATGTTCTTTTTTGTGGGTCCTTTCTATATTATAATATCAGGGAAGCTATTTTTGCTATTATAATATATGGCAGTTGTCAGGCAAGAGTCTTGGTCGCCATCGAGTGGAGGATATTTCATAAGAAATCATTGTCGCCTACAAAAGACCCACTATCTAGTTGCACAAGTTCAATTTTTCTTGACAATTAAAATCAGGGCTAGTAAGAGAGGAAGGAGGACGAAGAGTCCTCTTTTTGGCCTTCCTAGGAAAGAGCAATAAATTGCGAAATGTATGCCCATGGAAATAGAGGGAAATCCTAAAAGTATAGCCTTAAGGTGGAGCCAGAAGAGCTCCTTGATCTGCGCATAAAATTATTATAGATGATCGCGAAGGGATAGGACAGTGAATTTTGCCTGAAAGTCGAGGTTCACTATTATTGGATCAAATTTTAAGAACTGGGCTGAGTAGATGGGTACAGTGTTCGTTCCTTCCCTTGCTATGATCTAACTAGCTTTGCACTGTTGAAATTTGTTCTTCATATAAACTGTTCAATTTGCTATGCAATGGGTTAACAAACTGACCTCCCCTTTTATTTTAGCCTCCTTTCCTTTATGAAAACTGAACTGCAATTATGTAAGTCTGTTGTTGTGATCATTTGAAAGTTTGCAGGAGCTTCTTTATTGCATTGATTGAAGCTTCTCTTGTTGACTAAAATATTTGATGGATACTTTTGAAAATTGGTTTTTCCTTGTTATGATGAATCATTAAGCTTATTTTCCCTCTGAATCAGTCATTCATTCTTTTTTTTTCTTTTTTAAAATCAGTCATACTTTAATAAATGGAATAAAATGAGATATATCTTACATCTGCTAGTCAAATTAAAAGCATTCATCGTCACTGGATGAATATTTTAGAAAGAAAAGTAACATGCTTTATCGTTCATTCAATTACCATGGAAGGTATGATTTGTCAGCGTGTTATTTTTCAACTATTAAGTTGGCATAATTTTCTGTATGTCTTCTTATTCTGTCTTCCTTCGTAGATAAATAAACTGACCATTAGGTTTTTACGATAGTAAACGATGGAACCCTTACAGCAATAAATGTTGAAAGTGGATATATGCATCAAACTACAATTAACTATTTTAGGCAAATAACAAGTTGATGATCTCATGAAATTGAGGATATCGTTAGGCAATTTGTTGTGCTGTGCAAAAGAAAGTTTGGGATTATTTCCCACACCTCTTTTTGTCACTATCATTCTTTTGAGAATCACATTGTTTTGGATGTGATGTAGCTGTTCATTGTTGTTTTGACTGTAGTTGTTTTCTCTATTATTTTTTATTATAGGTTTAAATGATTTAGTTTTTATTTAATCTTCTGAGTGGATGTAAAACTTTATTCTTAAAAGGTTGATCTTGATGAGGTGAATGCTCTTGCTCAATTGATGACATGGAAAACAGCTGTGGTAGATATTCCATATGGTGGAGCAAAGGGTGGAATTGGTTGCTCCCCTCGTGATTTGACTAAGAGTGAATTGGAACGGTTGACCCGAGTCTTTACTCAAAAAATTCATGACCTTATTGGAACTCACACGGATGTTCCAGCCCCTGACATGGGAACTAATGCACAGGTCTCCCATATTTACTACTCGTTTAGGACTAAACAAAGAAATTGTAAGTCATTTGGTAATATACTTTGTTTTCTTATTTCTAAACTATCTTTTACTGGTGGAATGGTACAACAGACTATGGCATGGATATTGGATGAGTACTCAAAGTTTCATGGTCACTCACCAGCTGTTGTTACAGGAAAGCCAATTGTAAGGATTCATATGTGATGTTAACTTTAAGTTTGTAATATGTCATTATTATTAAATCAGCCGTAATCTAGTTTTCCTTCTTTGCAGGATCTTGGCGGTTCATTAGGTAGGGAAGCTGCTACTGGACGTGGTGTTGTTTTTGCAACTGATGCTCTATTAGGTGAATATGGAAAATCTATTCAAGGATTGACATTTGCAATACAGGTGAAAAGATTTTTTTTCCTTTTTCTGCCTTCCTATTTCTTAGATGTTCCTATATAAATTTACCTCAACTCCTAGCATTCATCTTTTGGACAAAGATTATTATGTCATAGCTTAGAACACCTAGTAATTCCTGGTGGAAATGGTTGATTTTGTTAAAGAAGAGTTTTTGCAAGTTATATATGCTGAATTGCATCTGGAATCTTCTTGGCCACTTACCGATTAGCAAGTAAGCTTTTTACACTTATGGTGGGATTGTTACTCTATTTTTCTGGTGGGAATGCATGTGCGTTGCTGCCTAGGTTGGATTTAAATGAGGGCTTGTGAGACCAGAGCATGTACCCCTCTAAAATTTGAATACGCCTTTATATGCAATAGATACATATTAATATACCCTCATTCTTTTATATTTCATAGAATGAAACCTAAACATCTTGTGATCCCCTAAAAAAACTAATTAATTTATGTGTTCCTGATAAAAAAATCGTTGGCTTCACCACTGGACATGCCACAAACAACTTACATTGAGGCGGTGGCTTCCTGCTTGCCTGAGCATGGGGCAAAGAAATACTTGGGGTCATTGTCATGCCCCCAAAAAAGGATTCATATGCTAGCGTTAAAACCTTTGATTGTGTCTACCATCTACAAATATTGATCTCTTCTTAAATATTACGCCATCACATTTTTCTCTTCTCTTGTGCCAGATTCTTTAACACTAGAAACTCATCTTTTCTAGAATTTTTAGGGGTTTGGTAATGTTGGTTCTTGGGCTGCAAAACTCATCCATGAGAGCGGTGGCAAGATCGTTGCTATTGGGGATGTGTCTGGTACAATAAGAAATCCTAATGGCTTGGACATCCACCAGCTGCTGAAGCACAAAGCTGAGGGTGGTGTTTTAAAGGATTTCACAGGTGGAGATGCCATGGATCCTGATGAGTTACTTGTTCATGAATGTGATGTTCTCATTCCTTGTGCCTTGGGTGGAGTCCTTCACAGGTTCAAAACGCAACCTTCTTTTTGCTTCTGCTTGTAGCCGTTGTTATAGATATATGTTTCAAACCTTCGTTCCTTAATTCTCACTTAAAAAATATTTGCCATTATGTTGTCATCTTGATACGAATGCAATAAAAACATTATTACATTTGATCTAATTCATCTGTTGATTCACATGTTGAAAGAGAAAATGCTGCTTCTGTTAAGGCTAAATATATTATTGAAGCTGCAAATCACCCTACTGATCCTGAGGCAGATGAGGTAAAACGTACTTGAAAATTATACCCACTTCATTCAAAAAATTTATCCAATCCCTCAAGTTCTTAAACTTTCTTGTTCAACCTGTTTTAATAGATTCTCTCAAAAAAGGGTGTCGTTGTACTGCCTGATATATATGCCAATGCTGGTGGTGTGACTGTGAGCTATTTTGAGTGGGTTCAGGTACTAAAAAGAATGAAAATCTACATTGTATATATGAATTTTGTGATACATAAAATTAAAACACAAATGATGTTGCTCATTTTTTAATTAATGTAGAATATTCAAGGATTCATGTGGCATGAAGAGAAGGTGAACTTGGAACTTAAAAGATATATGAAGACTGCTTTCGGGAACATCAAGGATATGTGTATGTCTCATGGCTGCAATCTTAGGATGGGCGCTTTCACATTGGGAGTGAGTAGAGTTGCTCGAACCACACTCTTAAGGGGATGGGAAGCTTAAGAAGCTTGACAACTATACATTCTTCGTAGCATTCTACATGAACTCTTCAAAAAGGGCATTCTTTTTATAATTTAAAAGAATTCAAGTGACATTCTTCATTGTTGTATTGGAATATTATAGAATAATTTGGTCTATTTGCAGTCCTGTTGTTTAAGTTTAAATGTTGTTTGGCAGCAGGATTTGGCATAAATCCTTCCAAACAGTGGAAATGATAACCTTAAATTCTATAGAATCTTAATTCCCATTTCTCCTCCAATTTATCTGAAATCCCGTATTTATTAAATTTAGGAGTTCGGTGGATTTATGGTATTTTGATAAAGAAGTACGTTAATGGGAAAAAAAAATTAAGGTTTACATTCTTGTCCAAAGCTCCCACTCAATGGCTTCTCTTACTTGCAGAGGGATTAGAAAAGCAAGGTGGCAAAGAACTGAAAGAAATAAGCATGCTTCATTCCAGTTATAAAAGAAAATTTTGCGGTTAATTTTTATGGAATTTGAAGGCTTGTAGCTCAAAACTTCTGAGAAAGAGCAGGATAATTCTTGGAGGAGATGCCGCTTAGACTAAACAATTTGGTAAGAATTGGTTGAGAAAATAGATAGTAAATACACGCTCCTTAGAGCACCAGCCAGGATGGTTCTCTTAAAGCATAAGAGTGCAAAGCTAGAGTTCCATACTGACACCAAAAGATTAGAGGTGTTGTTGTATGGAGATTTATTGCTGCGTTTTTGCATGCAATAGTTGGCGGACAGGACAAGCAGTAGCAAGAAAGTCATAAACCAACCATTTATTTTGCTAGAGAAAGACAGGCAGGCGGCAGGCCTGCCCATGAAAGTCGACCAGACAATTCTATTGAATAAAATATTCCTACATCTGCTAGCATTGAGAATGAAAAGAAACAAAAGAGAGATTACATAACTAGAATTCAGTAGTATTGTTTTGTTAATAAGATATTTCTATCTATTGATTGCTATGCAAGAGGGAGTAACTCATATAAAAGATGAAAAACGAAATTCATTTTCCTCAGTGCTAGATTGAAATATATATTAGATTAGTGATCTCCACTGTAACAGCCCAAATTCTTAACTATTTAGATATTGTCCGTTTTGACTTAAGAGCCTCAAGATTTTGTCATGATGGTGTAAATTTCCAGTAGGTCATCCATCCAAGAATTGCTCTGGGATGAGTACGCTTAACTGCGGAGTTTCTTACGAAAATTCTAGCCATTACACCAAAAAGCGCCTCAATGTTTAAGAGTTTAACTTTTTTTTTCTTAAGAGGTTTCACAATCTCCCTCACTTAAGTAACTGACGTCCTCATCAGCATCTTTATTCTAGAATCATCCACCAGACATATAGGAGTCTAGGTGGCAACCCACCCAAAAGGCTTAGATAGATATCACTTATGTTACATATCAAGTCATGCCATCTAACTATATCAATACATACAGCATAACAAAAACGGAGTGTCATCATTTTGTAGTTCTCATATACTTTGAATGGATCCTTATCACTAATCCATAGGCTCTTTACCCTTGCATAAAAACAACACCTCATAGCAGTAAACATAAAGGCATATTATATTGATCCAACCATATCATTTAATAGATGATGAACATTAATATGTATGAAAGCCATGTCAGTGAATCATATCAATATGATTTTGTAATCCTGCCAATTCATGCTTATTAGCTCATAAGCATAAATTCACTTGTATGCATATAAATCAAGAAACTACATCACTATTATTATCAAATGTGAATTAGATGAATATAGTTGTGAAAGTGTTTGGCTTCACCCAAGAGGGGGAGGGGGGCTTGAATTGGCATGTCTTTAAAAAGTATAATTATTCTTTTTAACATCAATTTTTTTCTCATTTGTGAAATAATGAATACAAAACTAGCTTTTTAGGGACAAATATATAAAATTTTTCTTTTTTTCAAAAGTTACGAATCAAAATGATAAAATATTTTTTTTGTCTTATATTTAAAAAATATTTTTCAATGCTACTCACCAAGCTGATAAAGATAATTTATCACAGTCAAATATATATCCGGAAGAAATTTGAGATTCTTTAAATTTGTATTCTGACAATGATATCATTACTAAGTATATAGCCATATATGAAATAGTTTAAGTAAATAAAATACAAAAATAAAAATACACATTGATTTATAATGATTCAACGAACAAGCTTATGTCTACTCCCCAAGTCCTCCCCTTGGGATTTTCACTAGTTCTCCCTTCTTTTGCTATTAGCAAGGTGAAAAAGTCTCTCTCTCCTTTCCAACAAATGGAGAAATTCTTTACACCACACTTCTTTTGCTCCTCGCAAGGTGGAGACACATCTCTCCCTCACGGGTAATGGAGACACTCGCAACTTCATTTTTCTCCTCTAAAGGCACACAATCCTAGCCGCTCTAGCTAGATTAATAATGTACATAAGATCTCCACGAGGTCTCCATGCACAGCCTTTACAACAACACTCAAAAAGCTCTCCAGTAAGAGCTTCAAACTCTTAAACTAGAGGAAAAGAAGGATATGATTTTAGAGATAAAGTAAAACCTCACACAAATTTCTTCAAGAAACCTCTCAAGAAAAAACCTTATAAGTCTCTCATTTTTCAACTCTCTCGAACCTCCCAAAATCTTCTTGCAATTTTTGTGAAAAAGTTATGGTTAAAGCTATATAGGGTTTCTTAGAGATCAATATATATAAGGTGACTCTCATAAAAAATCAACAAAGATGGGTCCATAGAATTATCAACCTAATCATATGGTTTGATCAAGAGATCGTATTGTACGATTAACATAATGTAACACCTACAAATCAATGCACCATTCCACCCATTCTGACCCGATCAAATTCAAGGTAATCCGCTGAATTTTTGCATTTGAACTCTTCTGCATGTGCCTGAGAATGTTTGGTATGCATGTGAAAGTTTACATGTGTTCTGGAGTAGGTCCTGAGGGCCTATGTGCATGTTTTGAAAATCGGAAGAAAAAAATTTTGGGGCCCCGCGGCGTTGGGTTCGGCAGCACTGTAGCTTTGTACTTCTAGAATTTGACCATTTAAATTTAATGTTGTAGCATTGACTATTCAGTATCAACCTGGTAAGAAGAATGTGGTAGCAAATGCTCTGAGCAGGAAGTCTTGGAGGATATCGAGCATGTTGCTTACTTCTAATGAATATCTAATTCTAGATATGGAAATACTATAGTTAGAAGTGACTGCTTCTCTTGATCGAGATTATGATATTCAAGCTCAAATGATTATTCAACCGTCTCTATAAGAAAGGATTCAAGAGGTCCAGAAGTCAAATCTAGAGTATCAAAAATTGATTGATCAAAAAGTTTGATAAGAAATCTGAAATGCGATCATCTGATTATATAGTTATTTTCTAAAAGAATAGACTATGGGTTTTGAGTTCTAAAAAAATGAGACTTGTTATTCTGCACGAAGCTCAGTATTCATGCTACAATATTCATTTAGGAAGCAACAAAATGTATTGTGACCTGATAGGTATGTTCTAGTGGTCTGGATTAAAGAAGGATGTGACATTTTATTTCAAAATGCGAAGCTTGTCACTTAGTGAAAGCAAAACATCAGTGACCGAATGGTTTTTTGTAATCGTTTCCCATTCCAGTGTGAAAATTGGAAGAAATAACAATGAATTTCACTATGGGATTTCCCAAGTTGAGATAGGGGGCATAATGTCATCTGGGTTGAGGTAGACCGTCTAATGAAGTCTACTCATTTCATTTTGATCTAATAGTCTGATTCAGTGGACATATTGACATAGGTATACACACATGAAATTATCAAATTGCCCGAGATACCAAAGGTGATCATTTATGATAGAGATGATAGGTTCACCTCCAGATTATGTAGGGGTATTCCGTAAATTCTAAGCACTAAACTACATTTTAGTATGATTTTTCATTCACAGACTAACGTACAATCTGAGCAGATTATTTAGATATTGAAAGATCTTCTAAGATTTTGTGTTCTGGACTTTGGTGATGATTGGGATGATCATATTCTTCCAATCGAATTTATCTACAATAACAAACTTCAATCAGGCATAAGTATGACACCTTATGAAGCATCTTATTATAGGAAATACAAAATCCCTCTATCTTAGACAGAAGTGGGTGAAAGGAATTTGATAAGATCATCTTTGGTGAATGACACTACTAAAAATATACGTCTTATTAGGGATATATTAAAAGCCGTACATGACAGACATAAACAATATTATGATGCTAAGCGCTTTAAAATTGCATATTGGAGATTTCATATGCATGAAAATCAGGCCAATGAAAAGCATTTGTAGGTCTGGTAGAGAAGAAAAATTGAGTCCAAGATATGTTGGACCATTTAAAGTAACTGAGAAGATTAAAAATCTGCCTATAAATTACAAATATCAGATTGTATGTCTAACATTCTCAATACATTTGACGTGTCGGTTTTGAGAAAAAAGAATATCGACTTATGAAAATCAAATATCTATAGAAGAAGTTGAGATATGTCCAAATCTGAGTTACATAGAAGAATCATAAATAATTCTGACATATGATGTGAAAAAGTTAAGAAATAAACATATTCTAATAATTATGGTTCAATGCAAGAACATAATAAAAAAGAAGTTGTCAGGGAAACATTTTTGAGATGTGAAATTTGCATTCTAATCTATTTAAGTGAAGAATTGTAACACCTATATATCAGTGCATTGTTCCTCTTATTCTGAACTGATCTGATTCAAGGTAAGCCACTAATTTTTTGCATTTGAATCCTCTTGTATGTGTCTAGGAATGTTTAATATGCATGTCAATGTCTACATGTGTTCTTAAGAGGGTCTCGAGGGTCTGTGTGCATGTTTTAAAAATGTAGACAATTTTTATTAGGGCGCCGCAGTGCTAGGTTAGGCCGTTGTACGACGCTCATGTTGGGCACCGCGATGCTTGGCCAAATTTTTATGTTAAAAATATCATTTTCTCCTATTTGACTCATTTCAACCAATCAAGGTAGATTGTTAGAGAGAGATGAAAGAGACAAGGCTATTCTTAGGCAATTTCAATTCATTTTTAGTTGATGGCTTGGTTCTTAAAGTTGTCCGACTTGAGTTAAGTTGTATTTTGCCTTATCTACATTTTCAAAAATATGGGAATTTTTAAATTTTTTAATTGAATTTATTATTCTGTTAGTAAAATTTGGGATGACTTGATATCTGTAAATCTTTTATTGTGTAACTTTTTGTAAATGAGATGATGCTTTTGAACATTTAGGTATTTTTCTGGTGATTTTACATAGAGGGCTTTGAAAAATATGCCATTTTAATTGTCTGTAAAATAATTATGACATTAAAAATAATATTGTAGTACAATCTAAGCTTTAAAATAATACTCTAAATAATCTCTAATAATTTAGTTACATTATAAAACAGTGAATTTTTGCTCAATAGTATGTTCCACTTTATATCGTTAAAACATTATGTTAAATTCTAAAATGAGATTATTTATATTTCTTTTATTGCAATGCAATGTATTATATGATTATTTGTTTGAAATTGTGATTATGAGGAGATATGGTGGTTGTGGAGGAAGTTCTGTTATGTTGCTAAATGTATATTTTGGTGTTATATGCACATTTTGTTCTAGTACTGGTATTGAGAGTCAAAGTGTTTATTTTATGATATTCCAACATGGGAGTCATAAGGGTCAAAATTCTTTGAATTTTGTTCAAATGGGAGGTATGAGGGCCTGAGAGAAATATATTATAATATACTCTGATATATAAAGTACATGTTTTTTTACTTTCAGTGCAAAGTCTATTTTAATTAATATATCTGTAAGTAATATCATGCTCAATCTATTACATTTATTATAAAGCTGCTTTAAAATTCAATTATTTGAATAATAAATGAATTATTTGTAAGCTTAGATCAGTGAGTGTTACATGCTAAACTATGTTGGCTCACAATTTATATGTATTTTGTTTTGGGGTCTGGAAAAAAGAAAGAGCCAATTGAGTAATTGATTCATGATTTGATTTATTTGAGTATATATATACAGTGGCGAATGGACAGTGGGGGCATTAGGGGCATGTGCCCCCACTGGTCAAATAAATTTTTTTTGCCAACTTTTTTTATACATAATGTTAAATTAAAAACCTATAGTCGCCGACGCAAAAAATTTTCGCCTCTCATCTCGACATTATTGTGCCTCTGCGCTCATCTCCGATCAAGTTTCCACAGAGTTCTCTCATCCTTAACCACAATCGTCTTTTATTTACTCCTCTTCCTCTCTCTCTCTCTCTCTCTCTCTCTCTCTCTCTCTCCCCCCCCCCTCCCCATAACTATTTATGGCTTTATGCAAACTATGTTAATTTTTTTTCTCTCTCGGTGTGTGCAAAAAGATCTCTCTAGGTGCAATCACATTTTATAGAAAAAGCCACAAATAATGTTAGAAAATAATTTTTGCTCTCTCTCTAGGAATTAATTTTTTTGACAGAAGAAATTAATATTTTTTTGATTTTTTTGCTCTCTCTAGCCAAAAATAGGTGCAAAAAGATCTCTCTATGTTTTCTTTGACAGAAAAACCCTCTTTAATGTTAAAAAAATAACTAAGAATTAATTTTTAATTTATCTGATCATTCTCTGATGAGTGTATTATATTTATATAATATCTAATCTCTTTGACATAAATTTTAGAGAAGATGGTTTAATAAATTAAAAATTTGTAAATTATCAAGATGATGATCGCAATTTTTTTATTCAAGGAAGGTAAAATATTTGCATATAAATTACAATATATTCATTAAAAATATTTTATTATGTTGTTCAAATATGTTTGTTCCATTTTATTTAATAATATATCATCATTTTTTTGTAATAGATATGGAGAGATAGTTCTAATGAAAGTCTCAAGTTGTTGAAAAATTATATCTATCAGATTTTTCAGATATAGATCTCATTATATTAGATTGTCAACTTGAGACTTTTATCATTAATATGAGATCTAGTGATGTATTCAACAATTTAAGTGAATTGGAGAACTTGCACAAAAAATGATTGAGGCTAAGATAAATGATATTTATTCTTTGGTATTCTTACTTATAAAGCTTATTTTGATATTACCAATTGCTACAATAATAGTAGAACGAGCATTCTTAGCCATGAAAATTCTAAAGAATTGTTTGTGCAATCGTATGGAAGACTCTTGAATGAATGATTATTTAATTACTTATATTAAAAAAAGATATTTTTAATAATATTGACAATAAAGTGATTGTACAACGATTTCAAAGTATGAAAACTCGAAGAGAAAAATTGTAGGTGTAATGCAGGGAAAATATGATGTGATTTTGATTGTAAGTTTTTTTATTATATATTTTATTTTTTTATATAACAAGTCTAACAAAAAAATTTTAAAACTGCCAATGCCGGTCCCAAGCTCAGATGAAAAAGGTTGAGATTTTTTTTTTTGGTATTGATAATTTGTGCTCCCGCATAAAATATATATATATATATGTAAAGTCATAGCTAGTTATGTAATTTTTTTTTTGTTTTGTATTTCAATATGTAGTCATATACTATAGTGTAGGCGTTGTATATATATTTTGATAAGAATGAAAATAATCTAGTGTATGAGTTATTTTTTATATACTGAAAGTTGTTAGCAGCTCTGTAGTCTGTTGTTCGTTTTAAATTTATAATTAAAGGAAGAAAATTTGAATAGTTTTCTTAAAACTTTGATCTTGTGTTGGCTTGTTTCAAGCCAACACAATAAAACTTATTCCGTCTATGGGCCTTATCAAAGTATGAAGACTCAAAGAGAAAAATTATAGGTGTAATGCAGGGAAAATATGATGTGATTTTGATTGTAAGTTTTTTTAATATATAATTTATCTTTTTTTATATTACTTTTTATATAACAAGTCTAACAAAAAAAATTTTAAACTGCTAATGCTGGATTGCTGGTCCGAAGCTCAGATGAAAAAGGTTGATATTCTTTTTTATTGATAATTTGTGCCCTCACATAAAAAAATTCCTAGCTCCGCCCCTATATATATATATATATATATATATATATATATATATATATATATTTGTAAAGTCATAGCTAGTTATGTATTTTTTTTTGTTCTGTATTCCAATATGTAGTCACGTACTATAGTGTAAGTGTTGTATATATATTTTGATAAGAAATGGAAATAATCTAGTGTATGAGTGATTTTCTATATACTAAAAGTTGTTAGCAGCTCTGTAATATGTTGTTCATTTTTAGTTTATAATTAAAGGAAGAAAATTTGAATAGTTTTCTTAAAACTCTGATCTTGTGTTGGCTTGTTGCAAGCCATCACGATAAGACTTATTCCGTCTATGGGCCTTATCAGGTTGAGTTGTGACACATAATAAGTTTGAAACTCTAAAAACCCTTACATGTTCAATCCAACTATATTATATGGATTGTATAATACGATCAGTTTAATATATTCCACTAGTACATTGGATTGGTTTGTACGATTATTATTATTTACCAACATGCTCTTTATTTATTTGAATTGTGCGATATTATTCTTATAATATGATATTTTGCCAATATTTTTTTTTAAAATATCTAATATTTTGCCAATATGATTTTAGTTATTGTTATGAATTCTCAGGTCTTGATATTGTAACTCTCATAGATAATCATGCAATACGATGTTAAGCATATCTTATGATATGCACAAATTTGAATTTACCTACTTATATAAAAAAGCAGATAATGGTATGTTCCATCTTGATTGTAAATGATCGTACGGTCAAACCTGAGTCGTATAATATAATTAGTTTTGTACATTTAATTTATATTTTCTCTTGGTTAAAACAACTTGATTTTTCAAAATTGCCTAAATACCACACTTATTGTACAATGCGATCTACAATAAATCAAGTATTTTACTTTACTGTTACTTTTTTCTTAAATATATGTTTTCTTTTGTGTGTGTGTGTGTGCAGGCTTGTGGTTCCATAAATCATGCCTAAACCAATATAAGAAAACTTAAAAAATAATAAATTTAATTTTTTTTTGTGGTCATTTTTTTTTACAACAACCCTTCTCCAGTTTAGGCTAAAAATATTTATGTGATTGTTGTCCAATGGGTGTCTTCAATATTATTTAGCCCTCACTTTTGATTTATTTGAAATGTTATATTAAAATAAAAAGGCATGCACGTATAAATTCATTAGCTCAACATTATAACCAACAATATTTATAATTCTCAAAACATTAGTAACGTTTCCAAGCTCATGGGGTCGAAATGGCTAAGCTTAAATGGATGAATAATATGTGTTCAACCAAGTGAATTTAAGAGAATTTATCTTGTATATAATGATTTAGAACCTTTATATCCAACTGTACATCAAAGTTAATTATTTTTTTCAATAATGATATTGTTGCTTTTACTAGTTAAAAAAAGGAGACATCACATATGATATTAGTGTGTCCAAAAGATTAAAGCTATGGATATTGATGACCTTGCGAGGTTATATAGAGACATATTTGGTTTGGATTGGTAGATGGACCAAGTGTCATTGGTAGATTCTTGTTGTTTTTTTTGGGATATAAATGGCATGCATTGGTTGTTGCACATTAATGGATGAACCCATATTAGGGCAACAAGTGTAAGAAAATTAACAATAGGCTCCAAGTTGTGGATAGGAGTTGACAAGTGATGGGTATTTGCTCAAGTGATTTGAGAGTTGATTTGAGGAAGTTAGGTGCCAAGCATGGGCTTGAGAAGATTGAGCAAGGGTTACTAGCTCGAGAGAGTTGATTAAAATGATATATTTATGGGTGGCAGGCAAATGAGTTTATGGGAGAATATATAGTGTTAAGAGAGGTTTAGCTATGATAGGGCGCCAAGTATGGGTGTTTGGCTCATAATGTTATCTAACAAGATGGGGAATGTATGTTGACTTATAGAACATTGGGATGCTGATAATGTTGGTACTACTGAAATACTTGACATGTAGATTGCCATGACTAAGTGTGAAAGGCTTTCTATCGATTCACTTTCAAATTAAATTCAATTTTAGAGTTTATGCTATACACATATATTTTGAATTAATGACTTTCAAAGCTCTATATATTTGAATCAACAACTTACTTAAAGCAAAATATTTTATATTTTAGTAAAGGAATATGTACCTAATAAATAATCATGTATGTATAAAAAACTTATAATTATAAATACCCTATATTTGATAATGTATTGTATCTAAATAAAAAACTTACATGTAATAGGTCTTATATTTGCATGAAACTTGGGGTGTCTAGGTAATATATTTTAAGTTAGAATAAGATATTTTAATTTTATGCACGGGCATAAGGTTTAATATTAAAAGAAATGTAATTTAACAATATTACACAGTTTTTGTGATATTAATTATTTTTAGCTGATGTAATTAATTTTGGAAAGTGCAGCAATATTTTTTTAAAGAGAGATTTACATATATATCACCTTATACTATTCTATTTACATATATAACACCTATAATTTTAATATTACATACATACCATCCTTAGTTTATTTTCATATCAAATGTGAGTGGTAAAAATGAAATATATGAGTGGTAGGAAAGAAATATAAGTGGTATATTTGAGATTAAAATAATATAGAGTGGTATGTATGTAATATTAAAATTTTAGGTGTTAGATATATAAATAAGTTGTTATAAAATAATATATATGTAAATTTCTTTTTTTTGGAATTAAATTTTTTTCTTTTTATAGATGATGGTAGAGCTGTGTTTTTTTTGAATATGGCAACAGACAGAGCCACAACGGTTCGGGTGCCACAATTGCTTCGTGTTTCCTTGCTCTCCCGCTTCCCTGCACTCCCGCTCTTTGCTTGAAGCTTGCCACCCACGCTCCTGTGATTGATACCGATTCTCTCATGTCCCATTCGCCCTTCGTCTAGGGTTTTCCTCATTCTCTATTCCCTTTCGGTGGACGGCCGCGTCTTATAGGGTTTTGCATTTCCCTCCTTTGCATGCTTAACGAAAATGAACCGCCGCTGCCACGAGAGAGGGCGGCGGCGGTAATAACTGAGGAACAAAGAGTACGGATCACTAGCAACTTCCGCGCCGCCAAAGCTCTCCTAGCCCGGAAGAGGCCCCTTGACTCTACTTCTCCTCCTCGTTCCCCTAAGTTCGCTCCATCTCTTTCTCTTTTTTGCATTTCGTTTGCGTTTTCCTTCTGAAACCATGGCCTAAACCGCCGCACATATATCTCTGTCTTCTTAGATGCAGTGCAATGGATGGCTCAAACCCTTGCGGCTTTCCTGTCGTCAGAGTGCCGCTTTCAGATATCAACAACAGATTAGGGTTTCGAAACGGGTTTTCCACTCCAGTGAACCCCTTGGGAATTTGCCCGTTTCAGCTCAAGGATACGACTGCGTCGTCGTCGAGCATTCTTGACGAGGAGCTGGATGACTCTTTTCTGGTGGAGGTAGATACTATCTGTGAGCAGCTGTCTTATGTGAAGAAGGAGAAGCTAAACACGGAGAGGGAGGGAGATGACGGCATGGAAGCAGAAGGGAATTCTAGTTTTATTGATGTTGTGAGATGCGATGAGATGACAAAGAAGTATCACGATTACTTTCAGTCGCTGAATGATGCTCAGAGGGAGGCAGCTTGCAGCAATATATCAGTGCCATTGATGATCGTAGCTGGGCCAGGAAGTGGAAAGGCGGGTTTCAGTATTTATCACTGTTTTAAATGCAATATTATTACATTACTGTGACTTATTCCGATTTCTTGGTTATTAGGCAGACATCAACCATGGTTGGGCGTGTGCTGACTCTTTTGAAGGAGGTATTATTTCTGATTATGCTGCCGAACTTTATATTTTGGTGATTGGATGATCTCCCACATAAGTCTCATATTGTGCTTTCCCAGGGAATTTGTCCTGCTAATATACTGGCCATGACTTTCACAACTGCCGCTGCATCTGAGATGAGAGATAGGATTGGAACAGTCGTAGGAAAGGCAATTGCTAAGGAGCTTGCAATCAGTACATTTCATTCGTTCTGCTTAAAACTATGCCGTTCACATGCTGAAATGTACTCATCCTGTGAGCTTGAAGTTTATTTTTCCCTTAAAACACTTTCTTCTTTTAGGTTTGAACATCATTCTAATTGTTACGGTTGTGGCCATACCAACACAATAGCATTGATCCCACCACCAGAACTTTTTTACTTAAGGAGAGCATTGACTTTGTGTCGGAGGAAGGATAGCGACAACAATGCCCTTGTGTCTCATAGCTTGGAATTGCGGTATTGGAGTCTCTTTTGAGTGGAATTGGATAATATATGAGAGGAATGGAGGTGGTAGATTTTTGTGATATATGGGATAAAAATTGAGGAATAGTGAGAAGGAAGATGCATGAGGGGGAGGATAACATGTCAAGTTAGTCGACCAAGAAGGATTGTGGTGACTAGGATCAAGGGAGGAGGGAGGATTATGATTGGCTCATGGTATTGAGAATCATGACTTTGCTAGAAAAGTGGATGTGATCACAACCCTAACCACGATTCTCTATATCACTAAACTAAGAAATCTAAAACTAATTTTATTCATGATAAAAAACTAATATGATTCACGTATACTTTGGGGGTTAAAGGCGGTTTGTGTGAAGGGCATGTGAGTTGAGTTCAATTAAATGTTATGATTCATGGATAAAAAAGTGGTACATGGCCATCCAAACTCACAATCCTTTGAAATTTGTAGATTGGGAGACTTTTTGCATGTCTCATATTGCTTTACTTGTTGCCATGTTAGTTGTTGCTATAGGCCTATGTATGTTAGATGATTTCGTGAACCAAATATTAGTTTATTCATTGGTTTTTTTAAGTAAATATCTTTTGATATTTAGAACTATACACCATCTAGTTGCATTCATCATAGATTAGTATGATATCTTTTTTTATAGCATATTCAATTTTATTTAATAATGATACTTGCAACAGTGACGTTAAAACATGAAAACTTAGTACCGCCTATTAAGTAATAGAGCTAAGTGGTTGAAAATTTAGAGCAACATATGATAACTTCTAATAAAGGGTAGATATACTTAAAAGAATTCTTAAATGATTATGTGTTGATTTGATATTTTGTCCCATTAAGTTTCTTTGTGAATCTTAAATGAAACTCTTTAGTGAAGAAACTTTTAGGGTTTCCTTATAAATCTTCCAAGCACTCTAAAAATTCTAATCAGTGAATAATCACTCTTAGGATTTAACCTGTACATGAATCAACCACGAGGCATTAAAAGAGTTGGATATTATCTTATGTTTGGATTGAGATGCGACTCATTGACAAAGTAATATGGCTAGAGATTGTCTAGATATTAGAGTTAACGAATGCCAAACTATTTTCACCACTACAAGGGTTTGTTTGAGGTAGCTTTCGCACTATTTTATTTTTCATATTGATGCCACTCATTTGTTTAGCTTTTGCTGTTTTGTTGCTTTTTAAACATTTTTATAGTGAGAAGCTACTTTTAAGAAATAGATATGCTAAGTTATTGTAGATGTGAAAAAGTTATTGTACATTTTTTTTCAAAATAGAAAATATTTATAATACCTTCAATATTTTTCAAAAAGCTTGTTTTTTCTCATAATAGCTCTAAAATCATCTTAATAAAAAGCTGTAGTGACCCCAAATGGGCCTTAAAAGGGTGTTATTACAACTTCAGATTTTTAGGGTTTCTTCATTCAATCCTATTTATTGATGAATATTTGGCAAGTTCGTTAAGATAATTATTTCTAAATTATCTAAAAAAATTCTCATAAAAATTTCAAGCTACCCAAAAATTAGGATATGTTAGTTTTCCCACTTTCTCAGTTTTACATCACTAATTAATTCACGAGCGATAAAAAAGCTTTAAAAAAAATTATACACATCCATAATTAACTTTTGTTCCATGAAATATAATCAAGTTAATTTAATTCTCATGCTTAATCAACTTATTAATACTAAAATACCTTAAAATTAATTCGATATTGCACATCACAAATGAGCAAAAAGTGATTTAATGTTTTATGAGCTGTTTGGCTGCAAATATTATGAGTTTGAATTAAAAGAAATGTCGAGGTTGCTTAATTAAAATAAGGAATATTTCATTCTTAACAGAAATATAATGTGGATCTATTGAAAGAAATAAAATGATTGATTTTAAACCTTATGAAATCCCAATTGAACTAGATAAAAAATTGGACGCAAATGAAGAATGAAAAGATGTATGCATGAGAAAATATCAAAGATTAGTTGAAAAAATGACACATCCGTTCAGACATCACATTTGTAGTGAGAGTTGACTCACGGAAAAACCAAAATAGTCTCCTATTCAAGCTGTATATAAAATCCTTAGATACCTTAAATCAAATTTTGGTAAAGGAATCCTCTATGCAAAGCATGATACTTTATAAATTGAAGGATATACTAATGGATATTATATAGAAGTAGATATAATATCCATATTTGAATATATATATTTTTGAGAGGAAATCTCATAATATGGAGGAGCAACAAACAACCTTCTGTTTCAAGATTTAGCATTGAATCTTAATTTATAGCCGTTGCCCAAGAAAGTTGTGAGTTTTTGTGAATCAAAATTATGTTGGAAGATTTAAAAATCAAATGGGAATGACAAATGAATATATACTGTGACAATAAATTTGTCATCAATGTTGTTTGTAATCTTATACAATATGATCATATGCAGTATATAGAGGTGGATAAATACTTCATAAAAGAGAATTTGGAAAGTGGATTGATCTGCATTCCATTTGTACTAAGAGGAAATTAACTTGCATTCATTCTCACTAAATGATTCTATAACCATACATTCAAAAATATTGTAAGAAAACATTGAATGATAGATTTGTATCATTTTATTTGAAGGGATTGTTGAAGGATCATAGGATCCACACATCAACCAATCTTGTTAGGGATCCTTGAGCATGGATTAAGGGTTCTAATCATTGGATCGGTCCTCTTATGGACTTTAGATCGCAATTCGTGTGCCTCCTTTTTCTATTGTAGCAGTTAGTCCTTCTTAGAGATTTTTTCCTTTTTTTTATAAATAGTTTTGATTTATTTCCATTGTAAGACTTTTGGGGAAATCTTTAAACACTTTCACACTTTGTACAAAATCAAGCAATAAAGTTCAAATTAGTTTTTCTACTTTTTTGCACTAAGCTATCCCTAATATGAGATAAGACTAAAAAAAGAACTAAAAAAAAAATAAAAGTTTACTCATAAACGTCAATTGACGATAGTTTTTTGACATTATGTATCAATAATAAATGTTTTTCTTTGTTCTGGGTGAGCTTTGAAGCATCTTAGTAGTTGTGCACAAAAACTTTGTAGAAGGTGCAATACAAAGGAATGCTTTTAAATACAATACTCCGCAGATAATCGCTGGAGAAGTAGTAGCCAATTCAAATCTCCATTTCTAGAGGCATAATAATGTCTATTTCAACCATAACTAAGCACAGACAGTCTAAAAAGGCCAGTGATAGCAACATTTACTTGTCTGGATTTGTTAAAGATAAAGCTGTGATGCTATCATGTTAGTTGGTTGAAATAGTGTAGTTGATGTCAAGGAGAAGAAACCCTAACTTTAGTGATAGGAAATAGATGAGTCATAGTGAGGAGACCACATCAACATGCATCAGGAAGTCACTCACAAAATAGGATTGTCATGAAAAAACTTTAAAGTAGTCTTCTTCCGTTGATAATTTGATAATAATATTGTTCGAATAATAAAAAAAAAGAATAACCGAACCTGATGCATGTTGAGTCTTACGCTAACTTACGTTCTTTAATATTGTTCGAATAATAAAAAATTAAGTCGTCTGCGTACGTGGTTGAAGCAACTTCTTTTGCAGTTCGTATAAAATAATAGAAAATTGAAAAAAGAGACTCTTTGGCAATCAAGTGAACCCGATCCGACCTCCTATCCGACTTCCGCAAGCGAGCCCAAGCCAGCCTGCGTCCAGCTATCGCGATCGAGCCATGAGCCGACCTCTGCTTCGACTTGCGTGAACAAATCCACGTCCGGCCGACCTGCTGCCCTTGAAGCAGCGTGCGATCTGCCCGAAGTCGACCACCTCTCTTCCTTCTGCATTGTGCTGCACGTTTGCCTGGCGCCGATCCCCCACGCGAACTGACCTTTCGGCCCGCCTCTTTTTCATGTGTACCCAGAGCCGAACAAACAACCTCCACCGTTCGTTTGCTCCCGATTCTTCAAGCGAACGGGACTTCCTGGTCCGTCCCACACAGGTGCACCCAGGCGAACGAAACCCATGGCCAGGCTCGTCTCCCTTTGCTAACAAAATCCACGCCCATGTACGATCTGGCTCTGCCCGTTCGTCTTGCTCAACGCACGCTCCGCCTCTCTATTTCTTGAAACATGAGTGAGGAAGAGGGATTTTCTTTGTATAATTGAATAATAATAATAATAATAATAATAATAATAATAATAATAATAATAATAATAACAATAATAATAATTATTAATGATAAAAGAGAAGAGAGGAAAACGCCTTAATTTACGAATTGAAGAGTCGAAGACCGATTTCGAGGTTGATTCTTCACCCGAAGCCCTCGATTGTGGATTTTAATCTGATTGAGCGGAATTGAAAGGGCAAATGCCCTCCCTAACCTCCCCTCGTGGAGAGGGGTGCCGAAAGGCTACCAAAATTCTGGGAAAACATCGATTTATAAAATTTCTTCTAACAGTTATCGTGATCGTCAAATTGGAGGACTTGAAGACCAATTCCGAGGTTGATTAGCCCCCGAAGTGCTCGATTCTCAAATCCTATTTGGCATGGTGGGTTTGAAAGGGCAAGTACCCTCCTGACCTCCCCTCGCGGGGAGGGGACACGGAGATGTTGCCGAAATTATGCCGGGAGGTCGCCGAACTTGCAATATGAGAACTTCAATTAATTTAAATTAATAATCAAAATTTTTAATTGATTAATCGATCAATTTTAAAGAAAACAAAATTCAATTAAATTAAAATTAACTAAATAATCCATTTAAATTTAATTTAAAATTTCAATTTAATAATCAATTAAATTTCTAATTTAAAACTTTAAATTAACTAACCTATTTTAAAATCTAATTGAATAATTAACTTAAAATTTAATTTAATTTAATAACTAATTAAAATAAAATCAAAATTCTAATTAACTAAGCCATTTAATTTAAAATTAATTCTTTTAATTAATTGAACAATTTAACTAATTTAAGTAATCAAATTTAATCTTCTAATTAAATTTAATTAATTGAGTAATAAACTTAAAGATTTAATTACTTAATAAAATCAAAATTTAAAGTAATTTTAAAATATATTTAAAATTGATTAACGAGTTGAGTGGTTAATTTTAATTTAAAATTTAAACTTTAAATTAAACTAAATTAACAAAAACAATCAAATAAAAAATGCAAGTAGAAGAACTGCAAGGGGAGAGCCTGATGCAGGACTAAGCGACATAAGTCATGCAATTAGAGATTTATGCTAAGATAACATCAAAGACAGCAAAATAAACGTCATAAAATATTAAGAACAATAAGAAAATTTGAACTATTAGATCATGTGATAGCAAGAAACTAACAAGTAAAGGCTAAACATTAAAAATAAGTGAATCCATTTAGACTAGCTAACATGGGTTGACACAAGTCCAACATTTAATTAAGAGATTAGTCACTAAAGTTTCTGATCGCTCAAATTTAAGTAGGGTTTGGCGGATTAATCAACACATATGAGATGATGCTACTATAGATGAAATGAGAAAACCAATATTTAGTTAGATGAAGAACAAGGGGAGGGTTTGATACTTAGCTCATGAATGGGAGGAATGGAGTCCTTGATGAAATGCCGGCAAGTTCCTCCTTGTCTTGCCCTTGAAACCCTTGCTCTTTATTGAATCGATGTCCTTGTTGCTTTAGAAGAAGCTAGGTTTCCTTGGAAAGATAGAATAGTGAGGGAAAAAGAAAGTATCAGCTATATGAGGATATGGAAATGGAGAAGTCAGCTTGGGAGGTGAAGAGATAGGGTTGGTTGCTTGGGAAAGAGAGAGGGCTGATATGGCTTGCTTGGGAAGGGAAGTAGTTGGCTTGGGATAGGGAAAAGTTAGCTTAGGAAAGGGAGAGGGTTGATGTGGCTTGCTTGGGAAGGAGAGTAGTTGTCTTGGGAAAGGGAAAAGTCAAAGTATTTGCTTTGGGGAGAGAGAGAATTTATTATAGCTTGCTTGGGAAGGAAACTAGTTGGCTTGGGAAAAGAAAAAGTTAAAGTGGTTGCTTTGGGAAGAGAGAGAATTTAATGTAGCTTGCTTGGGAAGGGAACTAGTTGGCTTGGGAAAAGGAAAAGTTAAAGCGGTTGCTTTGTGAAGAGAGAGAATTTAATGTAGCTTGCTTGGGAAGGGACTCAATTAAGGCTGTAGATCTCCGGCCTCTATGGTGAGAAACCTTCCAAGCTCTGATGTCCCTATCAGAGTCACTCTGGTGAAATTATTCATTTTTTATTCAAATAAAGAAAACACTGAAAAAATAATGTTTGCACTATACAAACCTAAGTATAACACACACCAACTAAGCACCAATTCCCAAAACTAAGGAAAACAAAAAACACAAAGAAAGCTAAAAAAAGCCCCATGCAAACCTAAGCAAGGCTCCTAACAAGCTTTAACTCTTGGCAAGCTCCAGCTCCTGGAAAACCTTGCAGCTGCAAGCTGCAACTTTTGCAAATCCTAGCCACGAACACCTGCAAACAAGTAAACAAAAGTCAGCACAAGGTAGTAAACAAAATTAGTACTGTAAGCAGAACATTAGTACAATAGGTAGAAACAAGCTGCAAAAAATAAAGTGCTGAAAGTAAAAAATTATTGTAAGTAAAACTACTACTGTAGACAAAACTAGTGCTGAAACAAACAAGTAAGCAAAGCTACTACTGTGAGTCAGAAGCTACTATTGTCAAAAAAACACTAGTACGGGTGTTAAGGCGGTGAAAAGAACAAAACTAAGTATCTACTGCTACAAGCCTCGCTAAAGTAAATCCCCGCTAAGCTAAGTTTAAATGGCAACCTCTAATAAAGGCCGTAAGTCCTACTTTAATTAGGGTGTTAGGGAAAATTTTCCCAGAACATATAGCACCTCCCTGATAACCCGGGCTACTTCCAAGCGAAGCAGTAAGACCCGCTGTTAACTAGGCTATTTAGAAAAATTACCAAACAAAGCGTAGAAACTCTAAAAGCTAAACTAATGGGCCATCTCGCTTATAGGGCTGGGTTGTAAGACCCACCAACCGACAACTTCTAATAGAGGTCGTAAGTCCGACTTTAATTAACACGTTAGGGGAAATTTTTAGGTAAAAGTAATCTAACCCTAAATCTCACCTATGGGCTACTTCCAAGCGAATTAGTAAGTCCCGCATGTTAGGGAAACTTCTAAGTGAACTACATTGAACTCGAACCTACATGTTACTTTTAATGGAAGCCGTAAGACCTGCTATGCGGGTTACTTTTAATGAAAGTAGTAAGACCCACTTCTCAAACCTACGAGCTACTTTCAATGAAAGCAGTAAGGCCCTCTTTTTCAAGCCTAAACCTACAAGCTTCTACTAATAGAAGAAGTAAGACCCATTTCTTGAGCAAAACCTACAGGCTATTTCCAAGGGAAGTTGTGAGACCTGCTGTACGGGCTACTTTAAATGAAAGTCATAAACTTCGACCCAAATCTAAATATACGGGCGACTCCTAAACGGAACCGTAAGACCCAATTTAAATCTAAACATATGGGCAACTCCCAAGTGGAGCCGCAAGTCTCAACCTAACCCAATCATCATAACATCTATCAACTTCAGTTTATTCGGTATTACTGAGAGGAGGCAACACATGGCTGCTAATTAGATTCCCTGGACACTAAAATCAGTGATTGGTAGTGTTGGTAGATTGAAACCCTACGGTATTCTTTGGTAGATTGAAACCCTATGGTATTCGTGGGATGACGGAACCATGGGATCTTGATCAGGTCTACCTCTATCCCCCATAACCAAAATTAAAACCGTTGCACGTCTAAGACATTAATTCATTTTTAATCTAGAGTTCTCTTCTACATTAGGAGGGGTAATTAACCACAAGGGCTTGCCCTCATGGGAAGTAAGGATCCAGATATGAACAAACTATGATACTACTGTCAGGAGAAATCTAGTTAACAACGATCTGCCTCAAGGAGAATAGAATCCTATGGATGCAAAGCGGAATTCATTCATGTCTATGCGCCATTTTTCTTTGAGTGAGAACAAATATGGCAAGGGTCTAGAAGTCTAGCAGAATGTTCTCTAGTTAGATGCAAGATTGACATAAATGTAAGTATTCCTTTGAGAACTTTCCCACTATAGAGATGGAGAAGGAAGTAGCTAGCTCAAAAATCTCAAATTCAATAAAAATAAGAGCCACATTACTCTAAAATATGGAGGGTTGTTTGTATGGAGGAGGGCCTAATCCTTGATGGAAAAGTAAGTGGTGCTGAATAGAGGAAGCCCAGTGTGATCTTGAATCCACCGTTCCACAGATTTAGCGAAGGACCGAGGAGCATTAATGACAGTAGAAACAACATCCATATGTGCTTTGACAATAAGAGGAATCACAGGATAAATGACATGCATTGAAACCAATGGCGGAAATGGTAAGGCTGAACAAGACAAGGAGGATTCCATAGTTGGAGAAACTTGAGGAGCGCGAGAAAGTTGAAGACGATTTTGAAAAATAGGTTATAAATGAAAAATGAGACCAAGTTGTGATAAGACTTTTGTTGATGATGCTCGATTAGGTGCTATGAGTATTATTTAACAATGATAATAGTCATTGTCATCATTAGCTGTATCCTTGCTGGCTTATGAATGCATGTTTTCCTTATTACTCCATAAAGAACTTTCATATGATCCAAAATGAACATTTTATCAATTATTAGTGTATGAGATAGTGTTTGCAGGTTTCAGCTATTAAGATACATTTAAGAACCTATCTCTTCAATAAAATAGTTTAGCCCATCAAAATAAAAAATTTCTATTTTAGTTATTATCTTAGCATTTAAGTTTACACTTTTCTATGCAGATGGCCCATCATGTCAAAAGTCGTTATAGGTATCTGATTAACTTGATCCATCCTCTTTTTCTTTCTAGCAATGAGAAGGGGTTTCTCTATCTTTATACACAAATGACACTTCTTTATACAGATGACCCATCCTCTGTAAGCTGACACTTCTGTATACAGAAGTTGACAGATGACCCATTCTATCAAATGTTGTCAGAGGTATTTGGTTAACTTGGTCCATCATTTTTATAAATGAGGGGTTCCCTTAGCTTTTCAGTATATAAAAGTGATGCTTACAATTCATAGATGGGAATGAAAATGGGTTATCAAATTCGACAGTTTCATTAGTATATCTCGGTAATAGTTACAAGTCTCATTTTAAAACTTTTTTGCCTTGCCCAGCTAGCTTGTTTAACTCATCCTCGTTTGGCATCTTATCATTCCACGAGCCGGGCTTGTTCGAGGATACATATCTCAACTAACTGTAGGAGTTATTGTATTGAATTTAGCTCATTTCCTAGTTATTTTTTATAATACCTTTGTGCATTGCAGTTTGGGGCGCACAGCTGAATTTCTTATTTATGGACATGGACAACAGAGGCGAGCCATTATAGAAGCACTGAGACTGACAAACGGTGAAGAGAAGAAAGGGATAGAAATTGAAGCTTGCGAAGAACTTAATGGTGGTGATATTGCACGCTCTCTGAAAGCAAATTCAAAAAAATGGCTAAAATTTGTGATACAGGTACTACTATTGTATCCACCTTTTTGTCTTTATGTGTACATCTGGAGAACTAATTATTTGGTGATGCACTAATTCACTGAACACTATTTAATTTCTCTTGTTTTTTCTTTTGAAAGATTTCTCTTGATCATCAAAAGAAATATTTCACTATTGAGATTTTATTTACTCGTGGACATGAAAGATGGTTATAAGTTATTATTTATTGATAAAAGTTAACAAAAGAAAAGGGATTGAGAGTTGAAAGATAAAATTATTGCGATGAATAAAATTAGTGACAGGGTGATTGCTATTATGATGTTATGGGCGTGGACATTATAAATGTGGTTAGTGCTTTTGCTACTCATTGTATTTATTAATAGTTTGAAAAATTAATTTATAGATGAGATAAAAATAACTACTACAACATTTCCCAAGGAAGAAATAATGTTTATTGAAGATAACTTAAATGGATATATAGACTCTAGCAGAATGGGATATGAGAGGATTTGTGTGGATATGCAATGTGAGATAGAAATGCAATGAAGTAAGTTTTATTTGATTTCATGATAACTTGTGATCTTGTAATAGCGGTTGCATACTTTAAGAAACAAAAATAACATGTACGATTCATTTTGAATCCTTCTCACATCTTTACTTTATAGATTACTGCCACCTTTCTATTTGACAATAACTTTCTTGCTGTTTTTCATAACTTGATCTAATAGAGTGTGGTAACTATTAGAATGCTACTATCCGACTTCTTTTGGAAAGAAAAAAAATATACATACACACCAAATTTTAAAGAATTTAGCTTTTTTTATAACAATTTTATAGCTAATTTTACAAACATCTACAACCATCTCAAATGAACCCTTAATTACTTATAAAGTGGAGACATCAATTCACAAATAAATTTTTTTTATTTGGAAGGGGAAAAAATCTTTTTGCAAATATTGTATGGGGATTTCATGGGAGTTGAACATCATAGATAGTAATTGTAGATGTATATATGAAAACTGCAAAGACATTCAATAGAAATATTTGCCTATGATAAATTGTTGTAATTTAAAATATGAGAAATGGCTAAACTTTCAAGATTTGTTGTTAAAAAAGATAAATTGGAATTCTTTAGTTGAATCAAACTTGATGTGATATGTTTAGATGAGATGGCCAATTCCATTAAAAAAATCTTGGTAGAAATTTTTGGAGTGTACAAATGAATCATACACTGATACGGAGGCTTGGTGATGTGTGATGTGATAAAAAGGAATGGGCGACGAGCTAAGTTAAGTTTACTACTTTTTATGTTTATACAATATATTTTGCACTAAGGAGAAAAAGAGGTTTATAGATTAGCAAATATAAAAAGATATAAGCTCAATATTTTGATCAAGTAGATGCATTAGAAGTGTGCTGATATTATCTTAGTTAAAGATTAATACCAAACAAATGATGAAATACTACTTTGAGAAATTATTAAATAAGATTTTAAAGTTATTTTAGAAAAGCATAATGGACAAAATAATAAGATATATTATTGATTGTTCTAAAAAAGTGAAATGGAGTTAGCTCTGAAGAAGATTTATATGGGTGAAGCTTTAGGTCCATGTGAGATAATTATTAATATTTGAAAAGTTTAATAATATATTGCAATGGTTGGTTAACAAATATTTTTAATGGAATTTTGAAGACTAGTAGATCACCAAATGATTGGGTGACTACGCATTTTGGTGTCAATATTTTGGAACAAATGAGCTATTCAGGATTGCACTACTTATGAAGGAATTGATTTTTTGAGTCATACAATGAAGTTTTGTGAGGGAGCGTAATGGAATATTGGCTTAGGAAAATTGTGTTAATTGTAGAGAATCAATTTGCTTTTATGCCAGGAAAATTTCTTATACAAACAAGTTTTTGTTAATATAATAAATGGAAAACTATAGCGAGCAAATAATGATATTGTAATGGTTTTTTTGATGTCGAGATGGTTTATGATTGAGTACTGCAATAATTGATTTAGTACATACTGAGGATGAAATATGTATTGAAGTTATTCAGGATATTTATGATTGAACAATACTTATATTTGAAGTAGTTGTGGCCTGGCTAAAGATTTTTAATTATAATAGGATTACATTAAGGATCAACATTGATTTTGCATTTTTTTTTTGCATTGAGATGCATACGGGGGATATTCAGAAGATGTCTTGATGCATGTTTTGTGCAGATGAAATAGTTCTAATTGTTGATTCATTTGTTGAAATGAGCTGAAAGTTAAAACAATGAAGACGATGTTTTAAAGATAAATGGATTAGAATTAGTAGACAAAACTTAGCATTTGATGTGTAATTTTAGTTTGTGTGATAGTAGCAATTATCAAACAATATTAGTTGTAAATAAAGTGATTTCTATATGTGATATGTTGAATTATTTTTGATATATTATATGAATGTATAGGTATGTGGATGAATATATATATTCGGGAGTTATGTTTATATGGTTAAAATTAAGAAGTGTAACACTGTCATTGTTATGTTCCAAGTCCTGGATGAGAAAAGTGGAGGGTTGCGTTAGGTAGTCGACAGCCAGCGTAAAACTTGTCGAATAATCATGACATGTTTAATACATTGTGTTAATGCTAGGGCGTTCCCTGGAAGCGACGCGTTGTATAGCTTGAATACAGTGAGAAGTGTGTAAGGGCCGCTGCATCGGCGCCGGGATGCAGTGTTAAATAGGCAAGGGTTCCCACATCATGGACGGATGTGGGCAAAGAAGCTAGTTCATGAAACAAAAATTAGGTTAGGATCGTGGAATGTAAGTTCCCTTACAGGCAAATTAATAGAATTAATTGATATTATGATTTATAGGAAGATAAATATTCTATGCATTCAGAAAATTAAATGGGTGGGAGAGAAGGCTAAGGAGATTGATAGTTTAGGATTTAAACTTTGGTATTCTGGTAGGAGTCGTACTAGAAATGGTGTATGTGTGATTATAGATAAGAGTTTGAAAGATAATATTATAAAAATTGATAAAATTGGAGATTGAATTATAGCTTTGAAGATTATTGTTGATGATAAGATTATTAATATTATAAGTACTTATGCTCCTTAAGTAGGTTTGGATATGTGCTCAATGGAATGACTTAGAAGAATTAATACAAAAAATACCTCTTGAAGAAAGAATTTTTATTGGGGGAGATTTGAATGGACATGTTGGTAGAGAAGTAGAGGATTTTAAAAGCATTCATGGTGGCTATGGATTTGAAAAGACTAATAAAGGTGGTAAGACTATATTAGATTTTGCTCTAGCTTATGATTTTGTTATTGCTAATACCTTATTTAAGAAAAGAGATGAGCATCTCATCACTTATAAGAATGGATATAGTAAAACTCAGACTGATTATTTTCTTGTAAAAAATATATCATTTAGATTACAGAGATTGTAAAGTTATTCTATGTGCCTAACACCGCTTATTAGTTTTGGACTTTAAGATGAATGTGCAGAGTATGAAAAATATAGTATATCGTTGTTTTAGGATTAGATAGTGGCATTTAAAGAACTTTAACAAAAATATCTTTGAGAGTAAGATTCACGATCTTATGCTTTTGTCGGTGCATGAGGAAGCTAATGTTATGTGGGAAATAATAATAGCTTGTAATATTAAGAATATTGCAAAGGATGTGCTTGAAGTATCAAAAGGAAAAGCTTCAAATAGTAAAAATAGTTGGTGGTGGAATCAAAATGTGCAAGAAAATATAAAAAAGAAGAAGCTCTGTTATAAAAATGGTTTAGATGTAAAAATTCTGAAAATTGGGAAATATATATTGCTCGTAAGGAGTCTAAGAAAGCATTCTGCGATGCAAAAATTTTAGCTTTTAATGATTTATATAATAAATTAGATACTGAAGAGGGTGAAAGATATATATATATATATATATATATATATAAGCTAGCCAAACAAAGAGATACGAGTAGTAAGGATTTAGTTCAAGTGAAGTGCATTAAGGATTAAGATCAAGAAGTACTTTTTTTAGAAGAGGATATTCAACAATGGTGGATGAGATATTTTGTTAAGCTTTTCAATGAAGATTGTGAAAATACGATTGACTTTAGTGGCTTTAACACTCTAAATGAAAATAGAGATTTTTGTTTTTATCGGCATATTACTAAAACTGAAGTTAGAGAGGCTTTAAAAAAAATGAAGTGTGGGAATACTGTTGGACCTGATGATATTCCAATAGAGGTATGGAAATGCTTAGGAGATGAAGGAATTTCTTGGCTTACTAATTTTTTTAATTTTATTTTGAAGACTAAAAAGATGTTAGATGTGTGGAGAATGAGTGTGTTGATTCCTATCTTTAAGAATAAAGGTGATGCACAAGATTGTGCAAATTATAGAGGAATTAAGTTGATGTGTCATACTTTAAAACTATGGGAGAGAGTTATGGAACATAGGTTATACTAATGTTTCTCAAAATCAATTTGGATTCATGCCGGGTAGGTCTACTATGGAAGCCATACATTTATTGAGAGGTTTGATGGAGAATTATAGAGAGAAAAAGGAAGATCTTCATATGATGTTTATTGATTTAGAGAAAACATATGATAAAGTTCCAAGAGAAGTGCTATGGAGAGTCTAAAAAAGAAAGGGATTAATAATGCTTATATTCAAGTCATTAGAGATATGTATGCTGGAGCTGTTACTTGTGTTCAAACACAAGGTGGATTGACCAAGTATTTTCCAATTTCAGTTGGATTATATCAAGGATGAGCCTTAAGCCCATATCTTTTTGCTTTAGTCATGGGTGTTCTTACTGGAGATTTGCAAGAGGATGTTCTCTGGTGTATGCTTTTTGCTGACGATATTGTTCTTGTTGATAAGACTAAGAGGGAGTTGAAGGTAAACTTGAATTATGGAGGTCAACCTTAGAGTCTATTGGTTTTCGTTTGAGTAGATCTAAAACCGAATACATGGAGTATAATTTTAGTAGTAATAGATTTAGTGGGGGGTTTGTGACTTTGAGCGATCAAGTCATTAATAAGAGTACAAGTTTTAGTATCTTGGGTCTATTGTTCAGAGTGATGATGAAATATATGGGGATATTATTAGTAGAATTCAAGTTGGATGGATGAAGTGGAGGAATGCATTGGGCTTGTTGTGTGATAGAAAAGTACCACTCAAACTTAAGGAAAAATTCTATAAGATGGTGGTTAGACTTGCAATTCTTTATGGTGCAGAATGTTGGCCATTAAAAGAGAAGCATAATATTAAGTTAAGTGTTGCAGAGATGAGGATGCTCAAGTGGATGAGTGGCTTTACTCTTAGAGAGAGGATACGAAATGAGCATATACGTGAAAAGGTTGGAGTAGCTCTAGTAGCAGATACGATTAGAGAGAGTCTCCTTAGATGGTTTGGTCACATAAATGGTGGCCTTCCGATGACCCGGTTAGGAGAGTAGATGTATTAGATTTAACTTATGTTAAGAAAGATAGAGGTAGACCTAAAAAGACTTGGTTAGAAAATATTAAAATTGACCTTTCTTTATTAGATCTAAATGAGAATTTGACTCTTAATCGGACACAATGTAGAAAAAGGATTCATGTAGCCGACCCCACGTAGTGGGATAAAGGCTTGATGTTGTTGTTGTTGGTGGTTAAAATTAAGAAGTGCTCCAACAATATTATACAATAAATAAATCTCCTGAAATATTGAAGGTAAATGTTGTAAAGGTGTAATTGGAGTGATTATGTTGTATTTATAAGAGTATTTTATACTAAAAAAGTCATTGAAAGCTACTTTTAGCGTAGAGGATGTTAAGTTGAATGTGCAATAAAATTAGAAAAGATAAATTATATTGTAGAAATGGTTGGAGTGAAATATTTTTTAGATAAGGTAGGTAAAAATGAACTTAAATGGTTTGTGTATGCATGATGTTGATGAAAAATACATCAAAAATTGGTAGATAAAATTATTGTTGGGGGAATTAAAGAGGTTGTTTAAACCTTAGGTAATATGTTTATGGGTTCAAAATAATTTTTGAAGAATAGGTTTAACTCCTTAGACATCAGCCAACAAAATGATTGAAAAATAAAAATTCATAAAGCCTTTCCCAGATAGTTGGGATAAGGTTGATAAAGATGATGATTATTGTCCCTTTCTTTTCATCAATTGGTTATCTTAATAAGTTGTCCTAAAGAGTAATTTTTGGTTTTTTTTGGGATTTTCAAAAGCTTCGTACGATATTTGTGCTTGTCAATTTGGATTATGGGCATGCAATATTGGCTTGGGAATTCAACAGTCTTGATTTCTTGGTGAGAGTACAATTAATTGTAGAAGAAGTAAGTGAATTGAAGAAATTGGGAGGGAGTGGATTAAGAGAGGGAGAGGGATAGATGGTGGGATGGAAGTATAAAGAGGAGAATAAAAGTGAGAGAGAGGAGCCAATAGAGAGAGAAAAAGAGGGAAATTTTTTGCAAGAGAGAAGGGAAAAAATGGGAAAGAGATTGCGATAGAGGGAGCTCGAAAGGTTAGAGGTTAGAAGATAGAGAATCAAGTATGGTAGAGAACAGAGGATTTGGTTAAGGAGTAAGATCTAGAGGGGACGGGTGCTCGTACAGGATAAAATATTAATCATTCTGATGAGGACATCAGTTAGCGATTTCGACATGTGTATCGTCTACGGAGTCGTAGATCGACGGCTACGATCCAGAGTCTTTACTTCTGATGTATTTTATGTTTTATTTATTTTCATTTCAGTTTTCCTAGTGTAACCCTTTGGGTAGTGTGTCTCTATTGTTGCCCTGAGGACATTTGAGTCCTTTTTATTTTCTTATTGTTGGGACCTATATATATGGAAGTCTCTTTGCTTTGTAATGGATGATGAATTATGAATGAAATTTCAGATTTTTGCTTCTAGATCTCTTAGTGAGTTCTTGTGAGGAGTGATCCCTAGGAGAGGGCCAAACACCACCCACCAGCCGCCGGTAGGAGCCGGGACTCGTGGTTAGTTTCTTCTTTATCTTTCCCTTCCCCTACCCCCACCTCCGGCCATCTCTCCCACCTCCAACACCACCTCCGGCCTATTTTCCACCTCCCAGCCGACCAAACCAGCCCCCTCCCCAAACCCCCACACCGCCGGCCTCCTCTGGCTCATCCCGCCGCCGACCGCCCCTCCCGTGGCCCATCCCGCTGCCGGCCGCCCCTCCCGTGGCCCATCCTGCCGGCCGCCCCTCCCGTGGCCCATCCCCTCGCCGGCTACCCCTCCCGTAGCCCATCCCTCCGCCGGCCGCCCCTCCCGTGGCCCATCCCGTCACCAGCCATCACCCCTAGCCCACCCGCCGGCCCCATCATTGCCCCATTTTGAAATTCAAAATTCCCCATACAATTACCCACTTTCCTAAATTAGATTTCCATTAATTATGAGAGTTTCCTATTGACAATTCAATTTAAATCTGAATTCAAATACTTTCCTAATCTCAAATCCAAGTTGGAAATTGAATCAAATCTGAAATTAAATTCAGATTTGATTTCAATCTCTAAGTAAATCCTTGGGGCCCACTCAATCAAAGCAAAATCCCCTCTCTCCCCTCCATATGGCCGGCCCCCTCATTAGCCCCCTCCTCTCTCCAATTTAGAGCTTTAATTCCACTAAATCAGCCCTCAAATCCCTCCTATAACCACTGGCCCCATGCCCCATTGGAGCAATTAAAATTCAAATTATTCCCTCCAAGTTTCTTTAGGAAAATTCTGAAGTTAATTTTAGATTCTTTCCATAGCCTCTCCCCACCCCCAAACCCTAGCCTATCCGCCCCTTCTTCCCCTCTCTCCCCTCCACCCGCCGCCCTCTACCTCCTCCCAACCTTCAGCCTCACCAAGGAATACCACAAGGAGATCCCTAAGCTCATGGATGGCGGATCCGGAAGTTGACCACGGCTTCGCTTATGACGAATATGGTCAACTAGATATTCTACAATCGCCGTTCTTCGATCCGGGATTCGGATTCTACTACACCGTGGAAGAGTACGTGGATCGCATCCTCTACACATTGGCGGACGTGTCGAGGAGCAACTTCCATCCAAACCTTGGCTAATCACCGGACGTTACACTCCTCCTCCTCCCCCGCCGACCACCTTCTCTTGGATCAAGGCCATTGGTGTTGCTACCGTCATAGTGGCAACGTTCAGCATCCTGAAAGCGTCTCTCCAATAGAACGTCCACAACAAGTGTCTTCGGCTCCATCTTCCTAGTGATAATTTCTCTATTCGTATAGTTTGTTTTTTTGCTCTGCTAATGCCTAAGAGTGAACGAGTGAGGAGGTGCTCAAGGTAAACTTATTATCAAGTGTTGGGTTTGTTATGAGCTTGTAACATTTGCTTTTATCTTTGGATTTTGATTAAATTGTTTGGTTATTCTCAAGGGCTCTTCTTTGCCTAAGCAAGTTAACTACTTTAGATTTCTAAACCTATATTATTGCAAACAATAACTTTATATTGGCATGTTTGATCAATCTTATTCTAATTTCTAAAGTAACTCCTATAAGTTTCACATCACATTCAGATAATAATAATAATAAATTCTAGGGTAATTTTTTAAATAAGAAAAGGCTTCTGAAACCAATTACCAAAATGATACTAATTAAAATAAGCACTAAATAATTTAAATGCTAAACAATTTAAAGAAAATACATGAAAGTAATCTAAACACATTAATTAAATGTTTCATAATTATTTTAACTAATAAAACCTAACAAGAATCAATGGTATTGACGTTGATGTACATGCATCTTGATTGAAGGATTGCCATCAATTATACTAGGACTTTCTTTTTTATGGATATTTATACTGATGAGACGGCCATTCTTTTTTTTATTTTAATTACTGTAAGCCAAACTAATCATCCCTCGCATTTTTGCACTGTTGAATTTTTTGTTTCTATTGTGCGCTACTAACAAAGAATATATAGCTGTGCAAGTGTCAGTAGGTTGGTGTTTCATGTATGTCAGTTAAGATTTAACTTGTCTACATTTCGTGCATGCATAAGCAGTATTCTATTATGCTGCTACAATTTGCTTAATTTTGATGCTCTTAAGATGAAAATGAACATGTTTGAAGCTAATTAGATGCAAGTTGGCAGCCAGTTCCAAAGGAGTTCAAAAGTTAACTTCCCTTTCTGGCTGCATTGGGGTTCTACGTGGAGGAAGTTGTGATGGGTGAAAAAAGGAATTTATTCAAATGAATTTGAACAATGAGCTGTACATTTTGTGGCATCTGCCACGCCTCAATTTTTGATTCTTACATAGCCTTATTAGATGGTTTTGGCTATAACATAATAATTGGATTGCTGGTTTTCAGGCTAAGACATCTGGAAAGACTCCTGAAGACTTGAAAAAGATGGGTCAAAGAAATGGAGTGAGTATCTTTTGTTCTTATTCCTTTATGCCAGTCTTCCCATTTAATTTCTTGCATTTTATGCAAAACCATTACTATAAGTTACATTCTATTAGTCCTTTATTTGATTCTTTTTTTTTTTTTCCTTTATATCTGATCAGGCTGTGATTCTTGAGAAATACAATGACATACTTAGATCATGCAATGCATTGGATTACCATGACTTTATTAATTCCTCTGTAAAGCTGCTGTCTGATTTTCGTGAAGGTTTGTACAGAATTACTCATTCAATGCATTACTAGTCGTTTGCTTACTAATCTGTGCTTATTAACTTGCAGTTCATAAAGAGTGCCAGGATACATGGAAGGCTATTGTAGTCGATGAATTTCAGGACACAAGTTCTATGCAGTATTTTCTTTTAAGGATTTTAGCATCCCATAACCATGTTACAATTGTTGGTGATGAAGATCAGGTTGACCTATTCCAATTTAATTTCATATGATTAATTTATTAGAGAGCTTATGGCTTTTTCTTCATACTAATGAGCTAAATAGTTGTACCTTTGTTGTAATGTCTGTTTTAAATTGTTGGAGATCTAAAATAGTTTGAATGCTTTTTCCTATTCTAGTCTATATTCAGTTTCAATGGAGCTGATGTCAATGGATTTGATTCATTTCGTAGAGATTTTCCAACTCACAAAGAGGTTTGCAATCTGCTTCATAGACTTGGATGTCCACCAACTTGTGCTTTACTAGAATCTGATGATGATCTTTGGCTATGCTATAGCTGGCATGAAAACTTAAAGATTTTTTGTTGGTTATTGCAGATAAAGTTGATTAAAAATTACCGCTCTACACGTCGTATTGTTGAGGCTGCATCTTGTGTTATCCATCACAATGTCAAGCGAGGGCAGCATAAGCAAGTTGAAACCGATAATTCTATTGGCTCTTTAGTATCCTTGCTCCCTAGAATGGAATTGGAGATTTTTTTTTTTGTTTTTTATTAATCAAATCTCTTGTTGATGATTTAATAATTGAATCCTTCACTAGGTTCAGATAACAATTAAGGAGTGTCATAATGAAGAAGCACAATGTTCGTTTGTTTTGGATAAAATATTAGAAATTACATCCGATGGTTCAACTTCTAAGAAGTCTTTTGGCAATATTGCAGTCCTATATCGCAGACAGGTGAAAGTTCAGAGCTATTGATAATCTGCCGAAAAATACTTTACTAAACTGATTTTTAAACTTTGCTCCATGTAGATCTCTGGTAGAGCATTCCAGATGTCCTTCCGGAGCAGAAAGATACCCTTTAATGTCCACGGTGTTGCTTTCTACAGGAAAAAGGTTTTTCATATCATCTTTTTTTCATTTTGTTATTATGGATGTTTAAGCAAAATTGTGTGAAGTCATGGGAGTTCGCTGCAGCTCGCATCATTATCATAATATTGAGTAAAGCATCTTTTTAAGTGTTACAAAATGCTGCATGAGTTTTTGTTCCAAAAGTCTTCTCATTCATGCACGCATTAATTCATTGAATTTTGTGATATACATGGCAGGCACCTGTTTAGCTTGATTGGTTTGAAAAAATTATGATTGCCTCATTTTATTGTTATTTACCTAAACTGCTTGTTCTATTTTGTTTTAAATCATATGGGTCTTGCCCTTTGGTTTCCTTATTTTATGGCTAAACCATTGTGCTAGAATTGCCTGATGGCTTTTCGTAATGCTATAGTTGTTTTCCTGCATCTTTTTTTTTTTTAAACTCTGCATTGCGGATTGCTACCCAAAATATATGCGTGTCAAAATAATCCGGAAAATGGTATCTGTACTAGTTTTTATATCTGAATCTATGAATTCCTAGCAGTTGGATAGCACAAGTAAAAGTTTTCAATTATCTTTTTATTCTTCACAGATGTAGATGCAGAATTTTGAGTCCTGTTCTTTAGATGTGGGCTCATTTTATAAATGAAATGTGATATCTTTGCTTCCTAAGTTTGCCTTTTTCAGTGCACACCTTGTCTGATATTCCTTTTATATTTTTGTACTACATTTGGGCCTAAATTTTTGTTTTTAATATAAGCCTAATTATTTTCTTTCTTCAAGCTACTTCCTAATTATTTTCTTTCTTCAATTTAATTGAACTTGTCAATTCTCTATAATGCTAGTTTATGTTTGTTAAATAGCATTAGCTACCCTTTTTATATTCTTGGATGCACCATGGTCACCGAGGAGAGTTGGTTGTTTTGCCTTTTTTTATAGGTAATAAAGGCAGTTATTGCAATGCTTAAAACCACATTGCCAGGCTTTGATGATAATCCATTTCGCCAAGCTTTCAAGGCTCTTCTTCCTGGCAATAAAGAAGAAAGAAAAATGGTGACTTTTTGAGTTTTTTATTTTCTTTTAACCTATTTATATTAGTTCCTTTTGCACCATATCTGGTGATTCTCCCTTTTCATAACAAATTATTGGTCTACTGACTAATCACTTTGCATCACCATTTCCAGATGATTGATTATGTAGAAAAAATATCAACATTTAGAAAAAGTACCTTTCGTTATGCGGCCATTGATGTATTTGGTGCAAAGATCTCTGGCACCTTCAAAAGGTCATCTCTCACACTTCTAGTTTTGTATGTATGCTTTCCTCATTCTACTTGCAATAAATTCCCTATTAGAGTTTCAAACCCTTTATTTTTAGAAAGCAAGCACTTTTTATCTTTCAACATAGAAAGTAAGATATCCTTTTGTTGGGATCATCCAATCGAGATGTATTCCACTGGTTATCATATTATTGGTGATGCACCTAAGTCGCAATTGGATGGTTTTCACAATTATTTATGGGAAAAAGGACCAAAATAGTCCTTTAACTCTTTATGAAGGACTAAAATGATCTCCAATTATATTCAAGGACCATTTTTGTTCCTTAGGCCTTTTAAAATGAACCAAAATAGTCCCATGATTCCTCTTTAAGTAGTTGAGGGGCCAAAATGATCCTTAATATAATTGGAGACCATTTTGGTCATTTCATAAACAGTCAATGGACCATTTTGATCATTTTCTCATTATTTATGTTGAAAGTTTTACATCAGGTAGTTCTTTTGTTGTATCTAAATTTAACTGAAAAATCCCAAAATAGTCCCCAGACTATTTAGATATGGCCAATGTAGTTTTAGAGTATCACGTTGTTCCAATTTAATCCATCGATTAGACAAAATGATTTCGGATTTTCGGGTCAACCTGAATCCGAACCCGACCCGTATGGAAAATGGGTTGACCCGAACCCAGAATTTTTCGGGTCGGGACAAATATTGGCACCCCTAAATTGAGTCCCAAAGTGACCATTTTGGATCAATTTTGCATAGTCGAGGGACTAAGTACTCTTGGATTAAAATCTCCGGATATGAATAGTTGGGGGATTATTTCGAAATTCCACCATTAAACATTACATATGAGGATATTTGAGTACAAAAATGCTTTTAATATTATTTTGCACCATTTTTAATAGTCAAATACAGCATCGGAAGTAATTTTGGGTCCTTGAAGTCGGACAATTTTCTAGAAAAGAGACTTATGACTTGCTTTAAGTGGAGGATAAATATGGAGTGATGGTTAAGTTGCCTTTGATATAACATGAGTTCATTAGCTCCAATCACAAGAGCCATACCATTTGCCTAGTAAAATTAATGCTGCCATTAATACTTTTTCAAACCGTACATTGATGTGAGCATCACGAGATGGTTTGTCCTTATGTCCGTCTTCCCAAAATTTTTGTTGATGTGAGCATCATGAATTAGGGTGCATGCGCGTGAATGCTCAATTTTTGCATTGTTGTGAGCTTCATGAACAAGTTGCTTGCATGCATGCTAATTTATGTGTGTATGCACAAGTGCATTTTATGTTTGGATTTATTCTAATATGCAATTGCTCTATAGGGATTCGGAACTAGGTTTGGATGTCCTAAGTGAACCTTTCAATTAAGTTAGATTATAATATATGAGAAAATTTAACTATAATAGTGTAATGGGAAAAAGCCAAAGAAGTATGTAAAGTCTTATTTAGGGAACATGATAGTTTCAGCCAGCAAACCATTATCGCCTCTTTACTAAATAGAAGATAAAGTTCATTGTTTAAATGTGAAAATTTCTAAAGATTATTATTCAGTTGTAATCTAAAACTAACACAGGGCCCAATTTGGAAATGCTGTTCTATGCTGTGCAATCGTGTGTTATGTTTTAGTGCTGTGATTTCAATATCCGGTAAATTAATGATTGTTTGGTGCAGTCGTTCTTAAGGCCACTATATAAAATTTTGGAAGAGCTAAAGTTGTTGGTAAAAGTTATTGTTTCCTTGATTAAATTAGAAAAATGGGAATTCTTATAGTATTCATTTTAAACTAATTTAATAATTATTAATCTGTACATGTTAGACTAATTGATATTTGATTAAGTAAAACATATTTAATTAGAATTTTTTTTGACTACTCATCATTTAATTACTATCCTCATCAGTTAGGTTAGTTTAATTCCATAATTAATCATTACTAATTAGTTATACATTTACTTGTTAATTAATTAATGTTTTACCAGTTATAGTTATAATTTGTTTTCACAATACATAATCATTAAGTAATTATTATAATTCATTTCAACGAAATATTAATTAATCTTTAATTAATATCATTAGTCTAATTCATGAATTGATGAAGTTTTGTTGCCGTTTTGAGGGGAAAGTGGAAGGGTGGGCTAGTGGTTGGAAAGAGGAGATAAAGTATGGGTAAATTACATCATAAAAGGAACTGAATGTCCAACATAGCTTTTTGAAAGATGAGGAGTGCATGCATCATATAAACCTAGGAGTGCATGCATCCCCTAGGCAAGATAGGGTTGTCTAAAATTCTCAAAGGAGGGAGGGGGTTTTATATGTGTTCAATTCATTGAGTCACAAGGGAGGTACTGGAGTTATTTTGATGCAAGCAAGGTTTGGGCATTTAATTATGGGCTAAAATTTGCTTAATGGGCTTGGCCCATAGTTCTTTGGCTGCTTGGTGTTTTTTGTGCTGAAGCTGATTTGGAAATTGCCTTTTGCTTTATGCCTCTTGGGATCCCTGGATGTTCCGCCTCCTGGATGTTCCGATTCCTCTGGTGCCCCTTCGGCTCTGGCTGTCCCGTTTCCTGTGCTGCTCTCGGTTGGGGTGCTGGTTGGCTGGCTGTTGGCCTTTTGTCTCCCAATTTCTGATTGGGTTTGTGGGCGGCTAAGTGGCTTTTTGTCTCCCTCTCCTCTCCTATATATAGTGGCTGTTTTGTGACATTGAGGAGGAGATTTTGGTGATGATTTTTGGAAACAAAACCTGAGGGTTTTTAGGATAGCTTGCGAGCTATGCCTCTTCGTCTTCTCTTCTCCTCTCTATAGCTTGCGAGCTATATTTCGTCTTGGACTTCTTCCCTACTTCTTCTCTTCGCAAGTGACCACCCCAACTGTATCTTTCTTCTCTACTTATCTTTTATCAAAATATTCAAAAAAGTTATGTGTTGTTTAAGGAGTAATTTGTCTATGTGAAAGTTTGTCTTAAAATTATCGTTTTCCGTTAGTTTTTATTATGTTTGGTTTGAAATTGGAAAATATAGGAAGACTTGCAAATTTTGTATTTGTGGGCAATTCTTTGCCTACATCAATTTGATATCAGAGCCTAGGTTAGTATATCCTAGGTTTTTTTGAGTCTTCCTTTCTTTCTTTTAAGTCTTAGAAAAAATGGAAATGCATGATGTAATTGAGTCAGTTGTGGGTGAAAATCAGCCAGGTAATCTTGAAGTCCAATTTCCAACCAACAGTTGGGTTGATGTACCTTGGTGTATGCTTTTTGCTGATGATATTCTTCTTGTTGATAAGACTAGAGAGGGAGTTGAAGGTAAACTAGAATTGTGGAGGTCAACCTTAGAGTCTATAGGTTTTCGCTTGAGTAGATCTAAAACGGAATATATGGAGTGTAATTTTCGTAATAATAGACCTAGTGAGGGGATTGTGACTTTGGGCGATCAAGTCATTAATAAGAGTACACGTTTTAGATATCTTGGATCTATTGTTCAGAGTGATGGTGAAATAGATGGGGATGTTATCAGCAGAATCCAAGTTGGATGGTTGAAATGGAGGAATGCATTGAGCTTATTGTGTGATAGAAAAGTACCCCTCAAACTTAAGTGAAAATTCTATAAGATGGTGGTGAGACCTGCAATGCTTTATGGTGCCGAATGTTGGTCATTAAAAGAGAAACATAATTCTAAGGTAAGTGTTGTAGAGATGAGGATGCTCAGGTGGATGAGTGGCTTTACCCTTAGAGATAGGATACGAAATGAGCATATTCGTGAAAAGGTTGGAGTAGCTCCAGTGGAAGATAAGATTAGAGAGAGTCGCCTTAGATGGTTTGGTCACATAAAACGACGACCTCCCGATGACCCGGTTAGGAAAGTAGAGTTCTTAGATTTTACTTATGTTAAGAAAGGTAGAGGTAGACCTAAAAAGACTTGGTTAGAAAATATTAGAAATGATCTTTCTTTATTAGATTTAAACGATAATTTGATTTTTAACAGGACACAATGGAGAAAAAGGATTCATGTAGCCGACCTGATGTAGGCAAGGGGGGGGGGGGGGGGGGTCAATTCAAGATGATAATTTTGGGTCCCTTTTGGTGGCTGCTGGCTCTCGGTTTGGCTTGGGCTGTTTGGGTTTAAGCCTACTTAAGTTGTCCTACTTGGGGTTGTAGCTCATTATTGATGGAGACTCATTAATACATAAAGGTGTGTATTTAATTACTAAAGGTTTAGGGGAGTGAAACTTGTGTCTTCTCGGTTTCCCCCTTGCTCTCCTCGGTTTCTCCCTTACCCTCTCGGTTTTGGTGGTTTTTGCTCTTCCCATGTGCTGCTGGTTGGTTTCCCCTTGTTGCCTCCTCGGATTCCTCATATGGCTGGTTTTCCCAAGCGGTTTTCCCTGGTTTCTTTGTGGCTCTTTGGGTCTTGGCTGGGTGGTTTTCCCGTGGCTGCTTGGGGGAGGTTTTGCATGGCTTTGCATTAAATTTTCTTGGTTTCCTGTACCAGAATATTGGGGCTGCTGTTTCTGAATTTATGGAGCCTTTATGGTGTCTGTTTGGTGGAATTTTGGGGCTGATTAATGGCAGATTTATGGCTGTTGGGCTGCTTCTTTTCTCCTATATATAGAAGTGATCTGTGTATGTAAAAGAGAGAGATGTGATAAGTGTTGATTTTTGGAAAGAACCTGCGGGTTTCTTTAGGATTGCTTGCGAGCAATTCCTATTCTTCTTCTTCTCTCCTTATAGGAAAGCTTGCGAGCTTCTCCGTCTTCGTCTGGACTTCTTATCCTCTTCTTCTTTTCATAAGTACCACTCCAACTGTATCCTTCTTCTCAAATGAAAGAATTCAACTTTAAAGTTTTTTTATATCATGTTTGAATGTGTTTTGTTTATTTATTTATAAAAGTGGGTCTTTTATTTGTGTTTTGTAGTAGTTTTTATATATATGTGAGAGAGGTCTAAATTTTGTAATTTGTGGGCTTTTCTTGCCTACATCAAAATGGTATCAGAGCAAGTTTAAGGTGTCCTAGGTTTTGGTTGTTAGGTGTACAAGTCAAGTGAGTCTTTGTGTTTTGTTGTAAGTTTTTTGAGTCTTAGTTTGTGCTGTGTCCTAAAGGTTTGTCATGTTGTTATGTGAGTCAAGTTTGTGAGTCGTCTAATTGTGTTTTCTTTTATTGTCATGGCAAAACAAAAAGAAGATTCTAATCTCCCTTTGGACAGATCGATTCCGTCACAAGGAGATTCAACTGACCCAATTCAAAATGAGTTATACCAATTGCAGATAAAGATGTATGTTTGCACAGAAAATTATGAGAAGAAAAAGAAATTTCTACAGGCTCAATTCAAGCAAGAACGAGAGATGATTTTGCGAAAGTATGCGGACAAGATTCAAAAGCTTGATTTCAAAACTACAGCAATTTCATCGGGAGATGAAAAGTTTCAAGAAGGGGAGTCTGATGTAGGCAAGGGGGGGGTCAATTCAAGATGATAATTTTGGGTCCCTTTTGGTGGCTGCTGGCTCTCGATTTAGCTTGGGCTGTTTGGGTTTAAGCCTACTTAAGTTGTCCTACTTAAGGTTGTAACTCATTATTGATGGAGACTCATTAATACATAAAGGTGTGTATTTAATTCCTAAAGGTTTAGGGGAGTGGAACTTGTGTCTTCTCGGTTTCCCCCTTGCTCTCCTCGGTTTCTCCCTTACCCTCTCGGTTTTGGTGGTTTTTGCTCTTCCCATGTGCTGCTGGTTGGTTTCCCCTTGTTGCCTCCTCGGGTTCCTCATATGGCTGGTTTTCCCAAGCGGTTTTCCCTGGTTTCTTTGTGGCTCTTTGGGTCTTGGCTGGGTGGTTTTCCCGTGGCTGCTTGGGGGAGGTTTTCCATGGCTTTGCATTAAATTTTCTTGGTTTCCTGTACCAGAATATTGGGGCTGCTGTTTCTGAATTTATGGAGCCTTTATGGTGGCTGTTTGGTGGAATTTTGGGGCTGATTAATGGCAGATTTATGGCTGTTGGGCTGCTTCTTTTCTCCTATATGTAGAAGTGATTTGTGTATGTAAAAGAGAGAGATGTGATAAGTGTTGATTTTTGGAAAGAACCTGCGGGTTTCTTTAGGATTTCTTGCGAGCAATGCCTATTATTCTTCTTCTCTCCTTATAGGAAAGTTTGCGAGCTTCTCCGTCTTCGTCTGGACTTCTTATCCTCTTCTTCTTTCCATAAGTACCACTCCAACTGTATCCTTCTTCTCAAATGAAAGAATGCAACTTTAGGTGTTTTTATATCATGTTTGAATGTGTTTTGTTTATTTATCTATAAAAGTGGGTCTTTTATTTGTGTTTTGTAGTAGTTTTTATATGTATGTGAGAGAGATCTAAATTTTTTAATTTGTGGGCTTTTCTTGCCTACATCAAAAAGGAGCTATCACAATCCTCAAAATAAACCCGCATGTTTCTAGCTTTCCTCAAAAGACTTTTGGATAGAGTTATGTGACCAATAACATTTTTTCAAAATTTGGCAAACTCAAAATAGGTGCTTGACTCATTTTTGCTTTAATGATTTCAAAAGTCTTTTCAGCTTGAGGGGTCCACCTAAATATCCCTTTTTTCAAACAGTCAGTAATAGGAGCAATCACAGAATTGAAGTTTTTAATAAACCTTCTGTAGAAAGAAGCTAAGCCATGAAATCCTCTCACTTTACTTATATTTTTCGGAGTAGGCCAACTTTGAATTGCTTCAATTTTTATTGGATCCACTTTTATTCCCTCAGCAGAAACAATAAAACCCAAAAATGTCAAACTAGAAGTCATGAAAGAACATTTTTTCAAATTGATGAAAAGCTTTTGTTCACGCAACGTTTGTAACACTTGTTTCACATGATTCAAATGATCAGAAATATGAATGTTATAAATTGAAATGTCGTCAAAATAAACCACAACAAACTTTCCAATAAAAGCTCGCAAAACATGATTCATGGTTCTCATAAAAGTACTCGGAGCATTTGAAAGCCCCAAAAGGCATCACAAGCCATTCATACAAACCCTCTTTTGTTTTGAAAGCAGTTTTCCATTCATCTCCCGGTCTTATTCTTATTTGATGATACCCACTTCTCAAGTCGATTTTATAAAAGATTTTAGTGCCACTGAGCATATCTAACATGTCATCCAACCTAGGAATGGGAACTCTATACTTAATAGTGATTTTATTTATTGCACGACTATCCACACACATCCGCCACGTTCCATCTTTGGCTAATTTTTGCTGATTTTTGTTGATTTTATTTACAAACTTTGTGGCTCTTTGGGTCTTGGTTTCCTGTACCAGAATATTTGGGCTGCTGTTTCTGAATTTGTGGAGCCTTTATGGTGGCTGTTTGGTGGAATTTTGGGGCTGATTAATGGCAGATTTATGGTTGTTGGGCTGCTTCTTTTCTCCTATATATAGAAGTGATTTGTGTATATAAAAGAGAGAGAGTGCTAATGTGATTTTTGGAAAACTGTAAGAACCTGCGGGTTTCTTTAGGATAGCTTGCGAGCTATGCCTTCTCTCCCTCCTTTCTCGTCTCTATAGCTTGCAAGCTATACTTCGTCTGGACTTCTTATCTATTTCTTCTTCCCGCAAGTATCCACCCCACCTGTATCTTTCTTCTCAAGCAATCAAAGAATGCTACTTTAGGTGTTTTTATATCATGTTTGAATGTGTTTTGTTTATTTATCTATAAAAGTGGGTCTTTTATTTGTATTTTGTAGTAGTTTTTATATGTATGTGAGAAAGGTCTAAATTTTGTAATTTGTGGGCTTTTCTTGCCTACATCAATTTGGTATCAGAGCAAGTTTAAGGTGTCATAGGTTTTGGTTGTCAGGTGTACAAGTCAAGTGAGTCTTTGTGTTTTGTTGTAAGTTTTTTGAGTCTTAGTTTGTGTTGTGTCCTAAAGGTTTGTCATGTTGTTATGTGAGTCAAGTTTGTTAGTCGTCTAATTGTGTTTTTTTTTTGTGTCATGGCAAAACAAAAAGAAGATTCTAATCTCCCTTTGGACAGATGGATTCCGTCAAAAGGAGAATCAACTGACCCAATTCAGCCCCAATATCACTCTCTCTCTTTTACATACACAAATCACTTCTATATATAGGAGAAAAGAAGCAGTCCAACAGCCATAAATCTGCCATTAATCAGCCCCAAAATTCCACCAAACAGCCACCATAAAGGCTCCATAAATTCAAAAACAGCAGCCCCAATATTCTGGTACAGGAAACCAAGAAAATTTAATGCAAAGCCATGGAAAACCTCCCCCAAGCAGCCACGGGAAAACCACCCAGCCAAGACCCAAAGAGCCACAAAGAAACCAGGGAAAACCGCTTGGGAAAACCAGCCATATGAGGGACCCGAGGAGGCAACAAGGGGAAACCAACCAGCAGCACATGGGAAGAGCAAAAACCACCAAAACCGAGAGGGTAAGGGAGAAACCGAGGAGAGCAAGGGGGAAACCGAGAAGACACAAGTTCCACTCCCCTAAACCTTTAGGAATTAAATACACACCTTTATGTATTAATGAGTCTCCATCAATAATGAGCTACAACCCCAAGTAGGACAACTTAAGTAGGCTTAAACCCAAGCCAAACCGAGAGCCAGCAGCCACCAAAAGGGACCCAAAATTATCATCTTGAATTGACCCCATGTAGTGGGATAAAGGCTTGATGTTGTTGTTGTTGTAGCTGGGTTCCCTCCCAAGGTAGTTTTATCGATCCGATTCAAAATGAGTTATACAAACTTCAGATGAAGATGCACTTATGTACAGAAAGGTATGAAAAAAGAAAGCAATTTCTTCAGACCAAATTCAAGCAAAAAAGAGATATGATCAAACAAAAGTATGCTACTTTAATTCTCGAATTGGATAAATCTTGTTTGGCGCGTAGTGATAACTCAGAATCTATCTCATCAGGAGATGAGGATCTTCCACTAGGGGAGAATTGATGCAAACAAGGTTTGGGCATTTAATTATGGGCTGAAATTTGCTTAATGGGCTTGGCCCATAGTTTTTTGGCTGCTTGATGTTTTGTGTGCTAAAGCTGATTTGGAAATTGCCTTTTGCTTTATGCCTCTTGGGATCTCTGGATGTTCTGCCTCCTGGATGTTCCGATTCCCCTAGTGCCCCTTCGGCTCTGGCTATCCCGTTTCCTGTGCTGCTCTCGATTGGGGTGTTGGTTGGCTGGCTGTTGGCCTTTTGTCTCCAATTTCTGATTGGGTTTGTGGGCGGCTAAGTGGCTTTTTGTCTCCTTCTCCTCTCCTATATATAGTGGCTATTTTGTGACATTGAGGAGATTTTGGTGATGATTTTTGGAAACAAAACCTGAGGGTTTTTAGGATAGCTTGCGAGCTATGTCTCTTCATCTTCTCTTCTCCTCTCTATAGCTTGCGAGCTATATTTCGTCTTGGACTTCTTCCCTACTTCTCTTCGCAAGTGACCACCTCAACTGTATCTTTCTTCTCTACTTATCTTTTATCAAAATATTCAAAAAAATTATGTGTTGTTTAAGGAGTAATTTGTCTATGTGAAAGTTTGTCTCAAAATTGTCGTTTTCTGTCAATTTTTATTATGTTTGGTTTGAAATTGGAAAATATAGGAAGACTTGCAAATTTTGTATTTGTGGGCAATTCTTTGCCTACATCATATTTATAAGAAGATGACTTGGAGAATGTTATTGTTGTCTTACATTTATTTTAATTTTTCTAATCACTAGCAAAGAGATGAACATCAACAACTAAAGATATTTACTTTCAATCTACTTCAGCGACTAGTAGAGTATCATTGATGGTGATGAACGACTTGATGGTGTCCATCAACTTTGTTCCAGTGGGAACAACTCTTCTATGGAGAGTTTAATTCTCGGAATTCTTCAAGAAGATTGGTTGCAAAAGCGAACATGTTCTTCATGTGTTATCTAAGTGTGATTTGATGGCAGACGACTGCCACCAATGAACAAGATGATAAACTGGCTAAGCCGGTGGGCCCCATTAGGGTGCAGCTGGTAAGAATATCAAAGAGGAGTAATTACTTAGCATAGAAGATCAATATTGGGAGGGAATTAAGAATATTTAATTAGGGAAAGAGGGTTGATTTGATTAAATTAGAAAGATTTGTTTAGGGAAGGAGGGCTGATTTGATTAAATTAGGAAGGTTTGTTTAGGGAAGGAGGACTGATTTGATTAAATTAAGAAGGTTTGTTTAGGGAAGGAGGGCTGATTTGATTGGAAGGGAATTAAAAAGGTTCTAAATATGATTATTGTATGTTAGGAGGGATTTAATTAGGGAGGTCTTAATCAGGAATGTTTTCTAAATCATGTTTATGTTATTTAGGAAGATCCTAATTATTTAGGATGGTTTCCTAAAATATATTTATGCTTATTAGGAATTTTCTATTTATGTTTTGGTATTCTAGGGCTATTTAAGGGGGAGTTTTTCTAGGCTTTAGGATATGCTATGGATGTTTTTGTTGGATTTTCTGCTGTAGTTTTTCTTGGAGGCTTCCTAGCGGCATCTAGGTTATTTGGGAGAGCCGATCTACCTCTCGAATTATATCTATAGTCACACCCCAGTTGGCCCAACCCTTAATGGTCGACCTGGAGTATAATAAAGAAGGAAAAATCTAAACCGGCTCCTCCTTAAACACCCATTCCGAACCACTACCTTTAGAACCAAGTGAGTAAAAAAAAAAGGAATCTATTTAGACTCTTCTAACACGTCAACATATCAAACTCCACAACCTAATAATAGGAAGCATGTATTGCATCTCAATTAACATCGAATATAATTAAAGCAAATACATAACTCTAATAAAACTTTTAAAATTTTTTTTACATACCCGAAAGTCTGTACATCTAGCCTTTAGATCTCTTTTTACATCTCTTTGTACACCCAAAATATATTTACACCAAAAAGAACGGTCACCTCTTTTCCCTTACCTGTATTACAACCACTGCTAATGAGCTAGGCTAAATGAAATACACAAGTAATGTATAAGAAATAATAACAACATTGCTAACAATTAAGAATTTATTAACAATATTAACATAGTTAAAATACACATATTGAAATGCCATATTGAGCATAAGAAGTGCCTAGCAGTATTATTCATCTTGCTAAAACTATTCGTCACTTTTAAACAAGTCATATGATGGCTATAAGCTTTTGCACCTTTTCAGCTTTTCAATTCAAGGTTGGGTCTAGCTTCCCAACTTTTAGAATAGAAGTTGTTCTCTCATCCAGGGTTGAGTCCAATATTCTCAACTTCTAGAATTGAGAGTGTAGGCTTACCTCGTCGGGTCTTTCGCCTTTATTTGTGCAGGTTTATTCCCCATATATGACTTAAATCACTTTCTCTATAGTCATCCTTTTTAGCCTTCATGACATATGCTTTGATGATATAGCTGCCATTTAACTGCGCTTTAGCTGCCATTTTTCTGCGCTTTTTCTGCATTTTTGCTGCCCTTTTGCTGCGCTTTTGCTGCCTCTTTTGCTGCCCCTTTAGCTGTCCTTTTGGTGCATTTTTGTTGCCCATTAGCTGCCATTTTATTGCCCTTTTGCTGCCCTTTTTTATTTTTATTTTATTTTCACTCAATAATCTATAAACCTTTATCATTTTACGTAAATATTTAACATTGATAAAGATTACTCTATGCATAAACAATTTCATACATGTTCGTCCATGTTCATACAAAACAAACTAAGGTAAACTGAAATAAATGCGATCATAAACATAATAAAGATGAAGTGCAATCATAGAATATTTACTAATTCTTATAGCATCGTTTGGGTATATCACCTCGCTAGGATTTGATTCTCCTAGAGTCGGCTTTCTTTCCTTTTATACACACCTCAACCTCAATTAAACTCTTCTTCATTCCATTCAAAAGTCTTCCCTACCTCTTTCTCATTCTCCCTTCTTTTATTTTCTGAATCTTCTCCACAACAGCAACTTCCCTTCCCCTTACAACCTACGGCTTGAGCTCCCTGGCATTTACACATTTACAATAACATTAGATTCAAATATGTTGACTGAGAAATGAAATAATGGTGGCTTGAATATTCCTTGATGTGGAAATAGATATTTTTTATTTAAAGTAGGATTACCATGCATGCTAGGCAGAAATTTAGTAAATAGGCTTCTGGGCCAAGCTTTCTAATAATCTGATAAGGTTTAAAAACTCTGGTGGATAGTTACTTGTACGTGGACACTTGAAAGTAAGCAAATAGGATGTATAGGCTAAGATATAATATACCTTGTTATAGCCCGAGCACTATGATGAACAATCATCATATCGTTCAAAGTTTTTGTCTATTGAACATTCTTTTCTATAGTCAAGATTCAGTTTATGAGTATGGACAATGAGAAAAGCAGCACAATATAAGCCTGCTTATATATGATGGAATGAAGTCTGAAAGCTTTTTCAAATATCAACTTCAAACCAGTCTATGCAATTCAACATATTTCATTCAGTCTTTTATATATGCTAGTAATTCAGGGAATTGAGAATCAAGTACTAAATCCATACTAGAGCTTGAATGCCATATATATAGAAGGAATTTTATTCAGCAATCCCTCTGTTGAGCTAGTAGCTACAAGATACGGGTTGCTTAAAATCTAATTCAGTCCCAAAGTTAGGTTTGATGTTCGATTTAGATTAGTGATTTTACTCGACTGTAGGTTTATGGTTGGATTTAGATTTAGACTAGGGTTTAGGTTCAACTTGTAGCCTATGTAGGTTTCTAATGAATTTATTTTCTAGGTAGATCAAAGGAATTAAGAAAAAACACAAGAGTTTTCTTTTTCATACTTTTTGTCAACATGATATGACAACACTATTTTTTGAGGAGTCCCTGCACTTTCTTTGAAGTTTTCAAGGTTTGGTTTAGTTTCATGTTTAGGTGAAAGCTTATATATATAAATTGATAGCTGGTAGTTTTCCTTAAGCATATATTTTATTACATTCTAGTTAGTATGATCTTTGACAGAGTATGATATGTCACCCTTGACTTGCTGCCAAAATCTTTTTTTTGTCCATTTTAATATGCCAACTTAAATAATCTGATTACCATTGATCATGCATCCTACATTGTTATAAGAAAATAAATCTTCTAGCCTATCCAAGTTATAAGAAAACTAAAGGTTTTTATTATACCCTAAAATTTTCAAAATGATAAGCTTAAAATTTTCCTTGAAATTATAACCTAAGATATCAACTTTTATTAAAAAAAATAAATTTTTTATTCCATTATGTTCTACTCATCAAAATCAATTTGGATTCATGTCGGGTAGGTCTACTATGGAAGCCATACATATATTGAGAGGTTTGATGGAGAATTATAGAGAGAAAAAGGAAGATCTTCATATAATATTTATTGATTTAGAGAAAGCATATGATAAAGTTCCAAGAGAAGTGCTATGGAGAGTTCTAAAAAAGAAAGGGATTAATAATGCTTATATTCAAGTCATTAGGGATATGTATGTTGGAGTTGTTACTTGTGTTCAAACACAAAGTGGTTTGACCAAGTATTTTCCAATTTCAGTTGGATTACATCAAGGATCAGCCTTAAGCCCATATCTTTTTGCTTTAGTCATGGATGTTCTTACTGGAGATTTGCAAGAGGATGTTCCCTGGTGTATGCTTTTTGCTAACAATATTCTTCTTGTTGATAAGACTAAAGAGGGAGTTGAAGATAAACTTTAATTATGGAGGTCAACTTTAGAGTCTAAAGGTTGTCGTTTGAGTAGATCTAAAACCGAATACATGGAGTGTAATTTTAGTAGTAATAGATCTAGTGGGGGGTTTGTGACTTTGAGCGTTCAAGTCATTAATAAGAGGACACGTTTTAGATATCTTGGGTCTCTTGTTTAGAGTGATGGTGAAATAGATGGGGGTATTATTAGTAGAATTCAAGTTGGATGGATGAAGTGGTGGAATGCATCGGGCTTGTTGTGTGATAGAAAAGTACCACTCAAACTTAAGGAAAAATTCTATAAGATTAGACCTGCAATGCTTTATGGCGCAGAATGTTGGCCATTAAAAGATAAGCATAATATTAAGTTAAGTGTTATAGAGTTGAGGATGCTCAGGTGGATGAGTGGCTTTACTCTTAGTGATTGGATATGAAATGAGCATATACATGAAAAGGTTGGAGTAGCTCCAGTGGTAGATAAGATTAGAGAGAGTCGCCTTAGATGATTTGGTCACATAAAATGGCGGCCTTCCGATGACCCGGTTAGGAGAGTAGATGTTTTAGATTTAACCTATGTTAAGAAAGGTAGAGGTAGACATAAAAAGACTTGGTTAGAAAGTATTAGAAATGACATTTCTTTATTAGATCTAAATGAGAATTTGACTCTTAGCCGGACAAAATGGAGAAAAAAGATTTATGTAGCCGACCTCACGTAGTGGGATCAAGGATTGATGTTGTTGTTGTATGTTGTATGTTCTACTAATCAAATTGAACAAATTGATATATAGAAGTATATGTTAATTTTCAAGGACGTGAAAGTTGTTGAATTGGTTTTGATTTGCATTTTTTTTCCTAAAGTATTTCTTTACTGTTCCTTTATTAAATTTACTGTAGCTATGAGCGGAATTCCATTTTTACACTTAACTTCACTTGCATGGGTTTGATTTGAATCATATGGCTGAAATGTAATTGCATAAATATTAGTTATATTAACATATATATCTATATATGTATATTAGATAAGTTGTAATTCCATTTCAATTATTCTTCCTCCACTCGTAATTGATCTCTGGAGTCGAAGCTAGAGTCGGCCGTGAGAAGGAAAACGACATAGGGGCTGAAATCTAGAGAACAGACAGTGAGAAGAAAGAAGGGAAAAAAAAAAGAGAAGGAATAAGAGGAAGGAGGCTAGGGATTAGGTAAGGCATCTAGTTTGAATGAAGGGAAATTCAGTTGAGGTAAAATTCTATTTTTTGATTTATCATAAATTAATTTCTAAGTTATGAATTATTTATAAATTTTAAAATTATTATTATTTAGATTGTATATAATAAAAAAAGAGGTCAGAGTATTTGAAGGGATCAAATTTATTTTGCTAAACTAGAAAATGAGATGAGATGCCCAATCTTTAGTACAGGAAGTAACAAATCTTTAAATCTAATTTTTATAGCATTTCTTCGTGTGAATCATAAGATGAAAATCCCGACAATAAGAACAGTTTCAGTTTTATGATCGCTTGTTGATATTTAATTTATTTTATATGTACGATGTTTTCGATTCTGGATAATGTTTGTTTAATGGACAAATTCAAGTCAACTTTAGCTAATAAAGGACTTTGTGCTCTATCGATTATACCTTATAAATCATTACTCAATGGCAAGTTTCCATTGGGGAACATACGAAATTTTAGCCCTGGTCGTAATTTAGTGGAGTTATTCGACTAAGCCACTAGGTCAAAGGGCTGTGGTCATAATTATTTACCACGTGGAGTCGTCCTGGCCAAGCCACGAGTTCTTTGTGGAGTATCTAGCCAAACCACTGATTAGAAGACCAGTCATAACCGTTTACCGCATAGAGCTGTCTGGCCAAACTGTGAGTTTTGTGGAGCCATTTGGCTAAGCCAATTGTTCGAGGACAAATGTCATGTCCTTACTAGCATGAAATTATTTGAGAATAAATTTGAGTGATATTCTTGACTGGATATTTGCTTCTTGTGAGCTAGAATTATTCATGAGTTCATCGTACTCGCTAAACAGTTGCAGAGGATGGATGAGTTTTGCTTTAATTTTAGATGTTTAATTTTAATTTTAAATATCAAATTATTTACTTTATATTTTTTATGTATATATAGATATATTTTGAACGACAAATGAAGGTGGTAAGACCATATTAAATTTTTCTTTAGCTTATGATTTTTTAATTGTTAATACCTTATTTAAGAAAAGACATGAGCATCTCATCACTTATAAAAATGGATATAGTACAACTCAGATTGATTATTTTCTTATAAGAAAATTATATCGTTTAGATTGCAAAGATTGTAAAGTTATTCCGAGTGAAAATTTATGTACTCAACATCGTTTATTAGTTTTGGAATTTAAGATAAAGGGGCTGCAAATAAAAAATAAGTTAAAATGATATTTTAGGATTAGATGGGGCATTTAAAGAATATTAATAAAAATATTTTTGAGAGTAAGATTTTAGATCTTAAGATTTTATCTGTGCATGAGGATGCTAATGTTATGTGGGAAAAGTACCTAGTGATATTAATAATATTGCAAAAGATGTGCTTGGAGTATCAAAGGGAAAAGCTTCTAATAGTAAAAATAGTTGGTGGTAGAATCCATATGTGCAAGAAAAGATAAAAAATAAGAAGATTTGTTATAAAAATTGATTTAAATGTAAAAATTCTGATAATTGAGAAAGATATAAAGAGGCACATAAGGAATCTAAGATAGCAATATGCAATGCAAAGATCTTAGTTTTTAATGATTTATAGATTAGATACTAAGGAGGGAGAAATATATATGTATAAGTTAGCCAAACAAAGAGATAGGAGTTGTAAGGATTTAGTTCAAGTGAAGTGTATTAAGGATGAAGATCAAAAACTACTTTTCTTAGAAGATGATATGCAACAAATGTGGATGAGATATTTTGTTAAACTTTTTAATGAAAAATGTGAAAATACGATTGACTTTAGTGACCTTAGCACCCTAAATGAAAATAAAAATTTATGTTTTTATCGATGTATTAGTAAAACTGAAGTTAGAGAGGCTTTAAATATAATGAAGGGTGGAAAAGCTGTTGGACCTGATGATATTCCAATAGAAGTGTGTAAATGCTTAGGAGATGAAGGAATTTCTTGGCTTACTAAACTATTTAATACTGTTTTGAAGACTAAAAAGATTTCAGATGAGTGGAGAATGAGTGTATTAATTCCTATTTTTAAGAATAAAGATGATGCACAAGATTGTGTGAATTATAGAGGAATTAAGTTAATGTGTCATACTTTAAAATTTTGGGAGCGAGTTATGGAGCGTAGGTTGCGGTGTGATACTAATATTTCTCAAAATCAATTTGAATTCATGCCGGGTAGGTCTACTATGGAAGCCATACATTTATTGAGAGGTTTGATGGAGAAATATAGAGAGAATAAGGAGGATCTACCTATGATATTTATTGATTTAGAGAAAACATATGATAAAGTTCTAAGAGAAGTGCTATGGAGAGTTCTTGAAAAGAAAGGAGTTAATAACGCTTATATTGAAATCATTAAAGATATGTATGCAGGAGCTATTACTTGTGTTCAAACACAAGGTGGTTTGACCAAGTATTTTCCTATTTCGGTTGGAGTACATCAAGAGCCTTAAGCCCTTATCTTTTTTGCTTTAGTCATGGATGTTCTCACTAGACATTTGCAAGTGGATGTACTTTGGTGTATGTTTTTTGCTGATGATATTCTTCTTATTGATAAGACTAGAGAAGGAGTTGAAGGTAAACTTGAATTATGGAGGTAGCGCTTAGAGTCTAAAAGTTTTCGCTTGAGTAGATCTAAACGGACTATATGGAGTGTAATTTTAGTAGTAATAGACCTAGTGAGTGGATTGTGACTTTGGGCGATCAAGTCATCAATAAGAGTACACGTTTTAGATATCTTGGATTTATTGTTCAGAGTGATGGTGAAATTGATGGGGATATTATCAACATTATTCAAGTTGGATGGTTGAAGTGGAGGAATGCATCGGGCTTGTTGTGTGATAGAAAAGTCCCCCTCAAACTTAAGGGAAAATTCTATAAGATGGTGGTGAGACCTGCAATGCTTTATGGTGCCGAATGTTGGCCATTAAAAGAGAAGCATAATACTAAGTTAAGTGTTGCAGAGATGAGGATGCTCAGGTGGATGAGTGGCTTTACCCTTAGAGATAGGTTGTGATATGAGCATATACGTGAAAAGGTTGGAGTAGCTCCAGTGGAAGATAAGATTAGAGAGAGTTGCCTTAGATGGTTTGGTCACATAAAACGGTGGCCTTCCGATAACCTGGTTAGGAAAGTAGAGTAATTAGATTTGACTTATGTTAAGAAAGGTAGAGGCAAACCTAAAAAGATTTGGTTAGAAAATATTAGAAATGATCTTTGTTTATTAGATTTAAACGAGAATTTGACTTTTAACAGGACACAATGGAGAAAAAAGATTCATGTAGCTGACCCCACGTAGTGGGACAAAGGCTTCATGTTGTTGTTGTTTTTGTTGTATAGATATATTTAGAATTTATAAAATTGAACTAGAATATTTTTTAAAATGAGCAAAAAGAGCTGTGTTGATCCCCGTGCAATTTCTTGTGACTTGTGCATCTCAATTTTCGTGTTGTCGTCGCCTCAAAATTCATGTCGATTTCAAATTTTTGCTCAGGCGGAGATCCAAGCAATATTACTGTCTTTTCTATATGATTTCGGTGTCCCCAATACAACAATAAAGTCCGTTTTGCGAACAAACGACATTCAAGCAATGTCTTTATTCGTAGTTCGTCGATTTCAATTGCCTTCGCTCAATTCCATTGCGAGCGGTCCCCCCATAGGTAAAATCAATTTCCTGAACACATCGATGCAGTCCGTTTGATGATTCGAAGTCATTCGGGCTATTTTGTGAAGTGTCGCGCTTGTCAACAGTCATGCTTGTCGTCATTTTTGATTGAGTTACACACGAATGACTCTTAGTAAATTCAGTGTCCTAAGCCATCAGTGTGATATACTTCATGATCGGATAAAGTTTTGAGCCATTTTCATAGCAATCGAGGTGTCCCGATGCTCGTGCTAACGACATATCCAGTATTCGCCTTCCTTGATGCATTCAATTTATCGTGGAATATATATAGGGGTCAACAACTATATGAAAAGACCAAAGTTTAGCATCCAAATAAGGAATTTTGTAGTACCACTTCGAAAACTGTAGTAAAAATGATTCTAACAGAGGTCTGATACCTAATGATTGACAAGTGCAGTTGGTTTAAAGGAAAGGTGAAGAGAGCCAGTGGTTGGAGCAGTTAAAGAATAGAAAAATTATGAAGGCAAAAATGGGACAATCAAGAAGATGAAGAATAGGAAAGTTATGAATAAAAAACGAATTGATTGCCTCACACTGCTCTTTGATAGCATACTGGAGGAAGGAAAGCTTCACACAACCTATATAACCCAAAAACAATTATAATCACTATCAGCGAGATAAATATCCATATCTAGAAATGACTAACTTATACTTTAGTCTATAGGATATCAATATTGATGAGGTTGTTTTGATTCTCTGCATTCTAAGTAATACATACCTAGTTAGACTATTTATTTTAAATTAAATATGTATGAATGATAAGAAAACTGCATTTAGCATGATAATAATGAATACCTAATGATCTATTTAATTCATAATTAGCCCAAAAATTTCTAATTAGCCTAAATAATAAAGCTAATTTAATTTTCTAATTATTAATTACAAACTAATTTGTTAGTATTAATCTGTCATTAGCCTATTAATTAGTGTGATGTAATACTCAAATCAGTAACTTCTACATAATACTCTAAGATAAATAAATTGTTAATTATTAATGTGTGGCTCCTTGTAGTAATTTATTTTGCTAATAATCACTTAGAATAATTAATTTGTTAATTATAATTTTTTGACTAACTTTATCCCTAATTAGCTTAATTGATCAGATTAATTTTCATGTCAATTTTTAGTTAATATCTAATTAATTAGCCTAAATAATCTTTTTTATCAATTAACTAGCCTAGTGTAATATCTAACATGTAATAAACCATGACTAGTGAGCCGGTTAGATTATTTTTATTCTAAAAAGTTGTAAATTTGGAATTACATAAAATATCTTTTCTATAAAGCAAATCCAATTTATTGAGAAAGCTTATTTTTTTATTTTGGTAAATTAGGATGTGGGCCACATCCACTGGTGCGTCCCTTACCAGGCATCTAGAAATTTGTTCCATTATCCAAATGTAAAACCTGACAGCAGAAGTCATTGGCAAATGGCACGTACTTTCATCAATTTAAAGTTGAATATAAGTTTTAGTTTGGAGCTGATTATTCATACCCATATTTTAAATCGCTTAAGGTTAGCATTTTTGTTGTCTTTTTTTAAAACATTTTTTTTCCCATGAAGCATAGTTATGTTTTCATTTTTGACATATGATTATATTGATACCTTGAGGTGTATGCAATATCTTGTGGTTCTCCTATGAACTTTATTTGTTCATTGCAAGTACTCAACAAAGCATATTTTTTGAGCTTTTTAAGTAAATAAACAAGGGAAAATGCTGATTCTATGCTCTCCTAAAAATTGTACATGAATGATTTACTCCTTGTGCTGGTATTAGGGCTCAACTCACCCAAGGGCGCAGGGTTTTGTCCACACTTGGCATGCTAGCAGATCTTGTTAGAAAGGTGCAAAATATCTTATCTTCAGTTTCATATTCCCCTTGTACTATACTTTCAAATAGTTATCATAACATTTTTCTTTCGTATAAGCAGAGAGAAACTTTTAAATTGTGTTGTAACGTTTGGAAGAATCTGGATGTTTTGTGGAAATCAGGATGATTGTATTTACTTTGGTGAATTTTTTTCTGGCTCACAGTTGGTTAATTTTTGTCTGTTGGATGCATTTTCTTATGATTCAAATTATTTGTAAGAGCATTATTGGCTATGTAATGGGCATATGGTATATATAGCATGCATTCCCCGTTCTTTCTTTTGCAACTTTAGTGTATTTAATCTTGATTTTTGTTTAAATAGACAGGTATTGATGGCTTCTAGTGTTTCTTTCAATCTTGATTTTTGATGTTTGGGAGGTAGATATGTTTTTGTATATTCAATTTTGTTTTTTTTTTCTGCATTTTCTGTGCGTAAACATTTGATTTGGTGGACAGTCATTTATTCCATTAAAAGATCAAGTCACAAGTAAATTCCAAATGCACCTGAAGAGTGAAGTTGATGAGGACATCAGCAGGAGATTCTGGTGCGTCTATCACATGAGGAATCGTAGATCGATGACTACGATTATGAGTCTTTATTTATGATGGATTTTATGTATTTCTTATGCTTATGTTTTAGTCTTTCCCATTGTACCCCTATGTGGGATCAGCTTGTGCTGTAGCCTCGAGGGCATTTTAGTCTTTGAGTCTCTTTTATTTTGAGGCCTATATATGGAGGCCTTTGCTATTGTATGATGATTAATGAAAACTTTTCGCATTTGTATTCCCTTGAATGTTGTGAGCTCTAGAGAGAGAAGAAGTCCTTAGGTGAGGGCAAAAGCAACTCCCGCCAGCCGCAGGAAGTGTTCAGGCTCTCGATTTCCCCTACCCCTTCCTTTCCTCCCTCCCTCCTCCTAGCCGAAACCGCCCCTTTCCCTCCTAACCGTCGGCCACCCCCATTCCACCTCTTCAGACCGCCGGGCCACCACCCCTCCACCCAACCCGCCGGCCTAATCCCCACCCGTCGGACCTACACTTGCCTAACTCCAATCCCCTTCCCCTCCCTTAGTCGTCGGCCTCTCTAGTCCAAACCCTAGCTGTCGGCCAAATCCCCTCCCCAATCCCCTTGGCTCAAAAATTTCAAAATCCAATACTCAAAGCCCTTCCTAATTTAGTTCCTTTTAACTTTCAATTCATATTCAAATGAATTTGAATTTGAATTTTATTTCCTAAATAAGGAGCCCTATTTTAGGAAAGTTCCTTAAATTATGTCTAATTGAATTTTAAATTAGGATTGGATTTAAAATATTCCTTTCTATTTTAGGATTCCAATTAGAGCAAGGAATAATTCCTCCACTCAAAAGCCCAATCCCCCCCTAACAAGACGCCGACCCCTCCTCTCTCTCGCTTCTACATTATATCTCTTTCCCTCTTTGGAACCCATTCAAAGCCCTCTTCAAAGGGCTGCCCCCTACCCTTCTCCTTTCCCACTTTGTATTAGAAATTTAAATTTCAAAATCCCCCATCCACTTCCCAATTAAATCTGAAATTAAATTTCAAATTTTGAATTTACCTTCCCTCCCTAGTCAATCCCCAAAATCTGAAATTAAACTCAACCCCTCACCTAGCCTTGGCCGACCACCCAAGTCCCTCCCTTTCCCATACACCTCTCCTCCCATGCTTGATACGTCATCTAAGGAAGAAGACACACAATCTCCCTTGGCCTCCTTACTCATACATGGCCGATCCCGAGCATGATCATGGATTCGTGTATGAGCCCCAAGGACGAGTAGATGTTCTTCAATCTCTCTTCTTTGACATCGATTTCGAGATCGATCACTCCGTCGAAAACTACATCGATCGGATCTTCTTCTCCTTAACAACTTGCCATCGACGAGCATCAACTTTCCGTTCAGTGGCAAATCCTTCAACACCCACCAGCTGGCTCCACTTCGAATAACTCTTCATTGAACAATACCATAAGTGCCTGCTGTCTTGTCGTAGCATCATTAGTATTGTAAAAATTATTCTTCCGCTCAAAACCCTTGAGAGTATGAATGAGGGAAACTCAAGGCGACCGCTTTAACTATTAACGGGTGGATTCTTGTGATTGGCAAATTAAGCATTTAATAATTTTTGTTCTTATTTTAAATTCTCCCTACTCTATATTGTAACTGCATGCTATTATAAGATTTTTTTAACTGAGAAATCCTAGAATCTAATCTTGTGAAACATTAAGTTTTAAATTAGTAAGCTTGTTAACTTGTTATACTTCCCACGCAATTCCTGCAACTGCTTTATGTTTCACATCAGAAGTAATAAGTAAAAGTTTAATAAAACTACATTTACTCATAGGCACTACACAAGAAAAAACCAAAATACCTAAGTATGTAAACTAATGAACAATCTCAAGCAATTGGTTGTCTATGATAGAATTAATTTACTATCCAGCAAAAAAGGGTCTTCATCAACGTTAAAAGGAGCAATCTGCTTTAGCGCCAAAATAGTGCGTCATATCTCAACTGAAGGGGCATCATAAAATTCAATCAAATTATGATTCGTATAGCCTAGGGTTTGAAGATGGGTCAAGACATAGAATGCTTGAAACGAACCAGGAGGCCAGCTCCAAAACAAGTGCAACTAGGTTTTGTGAAAAAAATTCTCCATAATGATGATCGTTCAAGCCTACAAAATGCAATTGAGCTAATTTGACTTTAAAAGGGGGAAGCCAACCTTTTGATAGAAATAAAACCCAAATAGAGAGGTGAGGCAACCAAACGACTAAAATAGCCATCGCAAGCCGAATAAAAAACACCAACCGAAGCTACTGAACAATAATGTAGAGCACATGCATAAATTGCCAAGAAAAACTCGTTTCAAAAACAAAGAATTTAGGCATGCTGAGAATAATGAAGACCAAACTTTTCATCCATCATGATACCTACTTATTGTCCATGTATTAATGTATATAATTCTTAAAAGGTCTAGAGCTTTTCAATCTTCAACATTTGTTAACCTCCCAAACATCAGTATTATTTGCTGCACGCCAAGTGTGATGACATCTATGATTAGCTTCTTTTAGTGAAAGGCTAACTTTTACTATTAAGTAGAAATAACTACAAGCAGCAAGTTTATTTTTAAGAAGAATATCTAATAATAATTTTGCATATTCTTTAATCCAAATCCTTTGCAGGTCATATTTAAGACATAACTCCAGTCCGTGAAGAATAGTTCTAAGTTTTGTAAAGTAAGATGGCTTTTCTCCTTGGTATTTATAAAATGCTAAAATTACCTTCCCATGATGGTCTTTAATGACCCACTACCCTGGTTACCTTTTCAGCACCCATCCACATTAGGTTTCACCTCAACAACTGTAGATTACAACAACTAGACCATTTTCATGGCAGGAATGATAGTTATCACTGGTGGAAATTAAGTAAGCCATGTAAAGAGCATCTCATTGTATGCCTAAACTCAAATGATTAGCTTTCTTAACAAGAAAATCTTGTCTATTACCTTTCAAATTATCCTTTTATCATTGAATTTAGCACATCTGTGCTTCACATCATTCTTTCTATCCAAGTAAACCACAACACAAAAATTGGGATTAAAAGACATGCTCAGGTTTAATCCGATAACCAAAATGCTTCCAAGTGCTAAACAATGTTGAAATTTAGTGTGGGTTATGGTGTGGAAATGTTTAAAAATTTGTCCTGCTTTGATTTTTTTTTCATTATTAAAATTTAAGTCAAACATGTATGATTGTCTATGATAGAAATAATTTATTAGCTCTAATATGTGGAGATATTTTTTACTTTAGATGGTCCATAGATCTTATTTTGGTCTAAAACAGAAGTTGTGAATGTTTGTAGGTTTGTCCGGGATAAGAACTATTTCGCCAAATGATAAGCTTCAAATTAAAAATTCTTTGATTTTTGTCGATACATATACAAGGGATTAAATTTTAATGTAGTAAAGTATGGGCATCCTTTGTTGTAATATCCCAAACCTAGGGTTCGACAATGTGAAGAATACGAAGAAGATAAAGCGAGAGTTACCCGGAGCCGCGAGTATACGAAGAGGACGAAGAAGGTGAAGGAGTCAAAGGAATCGTCTGTTGAATACAAAGCAAGTGTGTCACTTTGCGTCGCCTGGAAACCGAAGGAGTTGAGGAAGTTGAAGGAGATGAGGAAGACGAAGAAGGCACTCGGGGTCGTTTTGATTGTGTTGTATCGCGGAATCCGAATGGTCTGGATCGTAGGAAGCAGAAGATGTAGAGCTTGCTCTCGCCTTTTGGTATCGTGGAAACTGAAGGGTTAAGGCCGTTTCCGTCATTGGCTTCGTCTCTATAAATTAGAGAAGATATGGAGTGAGACCGAGGGAGTTTGAGCAAGAACGGTCAAAGAGTCGAGCGAGAGCACCAGCACAAGCGAATGCTAAGACTCATCGGGCAAATTGAAGACGAAGGGGGAGGTTAATTTTAAAAAAATTATTTATTATTTAATTTAAGTTATTATTAATCGATATTAATTTCATTATTAGATAAGAGAAGGATATGAGATAAATTGATTCATGAAATATTGAGTCGTAACTATATATATTAAAATAAGAAAATATATCTATATGTTTAATGGAAAATCTAAAATATCAATTAGAGCGTAATAATGATTAAATTATGAGTTTTTCATTAAAAATTATTAATGATAAAATTAGAGAGAGATAAGAAGAGTTTTATTTGGGGAGATCGAGCGAGCAAGGCTAGTGGAGGAGGCCGAGCGATAGGCAGGATTTGTTCTTTTTATTAAGATTATTAAGAAAATTAATATTTTAAAATAGAAATTTAATATATTTAAAATGTTTATATGTATAATGTTATTAGAGTTTTAATAAAGAATAATTATAATTTATTTTAGGTTGAAATTTATTATTAGAATTTATTAATAAAGGAATATATGAGATTATAATAAATTAAATTATGATATAAATTAGATTTAGAATAATAACATATTTAAGAGTTAACGATAATTTATATAGAAAATGAGAGTATATTTTATTACTTACTTAAATGGAGAAATTATTAAATATAGAAAGTTTATTTTAGAAATTAATTAAATTATGATTTTCTATATTTAAATAATAAAGTGGAGAGAACAAATTCTATTATAAAAACTGTCACGACCCGGCCCGGTTAGCTCGCAAGTGCGAGGCGGGAACAGAAGTCGGACATGAGGAACATAAATATAACTTCACTATTCTCTAATGTCATATCACCAAAGTTATGTAAACAATCTCAAACATGAAGGAAGAGCCACTAAAACTCCAAATAAAATTTTTTCATTTCATTGCATCTATCAATCATATTAACATCAAAACATATAGTTTTCAAACTACAAAAAGTATCCAAAAACTAACCTTTCTTTACAATTCAACAAAAATCCTTCTAACTCAAAACATCAAAAAGACAAAATAACCCAAAAGAAAACCTGCCGCCCGTCGTCTCCCTACGACGGTACGTGAGGGGTGGTCTATCCGTCATTTATCTTTCCCAGATCCTCCTGAAAAAAGTTCCCACAACATGGGTGAGTCACAACTCAATAGGTAAATGCTTTTTCAATTAAATTTAGGAAACAAGGTAAGAGAAACAACATGTATATCAATGCTTGTATATGAACATTAAACAAATCATAACAATTAAGTAAAATGCCTCCGTGGTTATCCATTAAGCCTCATTCTTTAGTCAAGTTTACAATCCTCCTCTTTACACAATACATAAATTGCTCAATGGATCATAAAATACTCTATATTCATATGCCTTTAATGTAATATAAGTATATCGTAAACACCCGTCTCGGAAGTATCTTTGTACTGATCAGGTACATTTCGTTTGGCCAAACCCTTTTCCATTTGGTTCATAAGAACCCCTTTACCAATTGACTCAAAAGAGTCCCTTTACCAATGGCTCAAAGAGCCCCTTTACCAAGATACTTCCGCATCAGCATGCACATACATTCATTCTAAAACTATTCATAGAAGACCCTTATCCTTTCTTTCATCCTTTCATACATATGATCAAATGTCCTCTACATGCTACTTGGTTAAATGATATCATAAATGAAGAGCTAAGTCATCACATGAAAATGTAATTGTAATGTAAGATGTCTCATGAGCAAAAGAAAATATAAACTAGTTAGTAACCATAGGGCCAAAAGTAACCAAACCCTTTACCACATAAATTCATATAATAACATAAGACATAAAACATATGCATATCAATTAGTGTATAATAAAATATAGCATGAGTTCAATTACAAGGTTTCTAAGCATTAACACAACAATTCAAAGGTCATTAGGGAAAGAAGAAATTCCCTACTAAATTTAACTGTGCCACATTTACCTACCTCAATAGAATGCGCTTTGCCGGATAACCTTACGAGCTTTTCCCCTTTTTACACGATCAATATCTAAAAGAAAAATAACATAAATGTAAACATTGCTTGTCTCCACACAAACTTCTCAAAACCCTAAACTAGGAAAACAAGGAACCCACCCATACACTATTTTTAAATCTTCTAATTGAACCCTTTCCCCATTCATACTTAATTTATTTTCTAATTTCTCTAAATTGGGATTTAATAAAAAATCTTAATGTTTTGGACATGTCTAATGAATCTCCCTTACACTTAAATAATTATTAAAATATCATAAATTTTCGGATTAATTTAAATTAAAACTACAAAAATAGCATTTTGGTGAAAAACCCTAAATTTCACCTCTCAAATCCTCCCTAAGTCTATTTGGAACCATAAAGCTTAAGGGTTTGCATGATTAGGGCAAAGCCCTAATCCTTAAAACTTGAAATTTCCTATAAATATCACATTACCCTCCAATAGAGGCTCTCTTAGGTCATTTAGAAACAATCCTACATAGAATTTTTAAGATAAATGAAATTTGGAGAAAAACCCTAATTCTTAAAACTTAGGGTTTTCAAGAAAACTTTTCATTTCCATGCACAAAAACACCTCCCAAGTCTTCCCTATCATTATCTTAAAGAAAAATTGAGTTTGGAACAAACCCTAGACATTTCTCCCTAAGAAAACTCAAGAAAAGGATAAGAAAACTCTTGCATACAACTTACCTTAGCCTCCTCTTAACTTTCCCTTCAAATCCCCCTCGCAAACGCCGCCGGAAACCGCCCCTAGGGACGCCGTTTGCCTCTTGCCCGTGCGCCTCTTGCGTCCGCCTCTCCCTTCTCTCGGTTCGGGCCGCACGAAAAGAATGGGGGACCGAAATATTTCGGTCCCCTATTAAGAGTGGGAGGTCCACTTCAATTGCCTAAAGTCCAAACTACCCTCACTTAAGTTATTTCTATTTAAATGACCTCAAGGGCAAAATCGTCATATTGAGTTTTCCGGAAATTTTAACTTTCACTTTACGCAAAATTTGATATGAGTTCCTTATATCGTTTCGCTCAGAATTTTGCGCTCTATTTTATAAAATTATTTGCGTCGAATTCCGACGATTTTGAAATTTTCACTTAAAGTTCGTCGCGACGCATCGAAAAGCGTGCGAAGCCTAAAATGCTATTTGGCGGGTTTTACAATTCTCCCTCCCTTAAAAAAAAATTTCGTCCTCAAAATTTAGAAACAAGATTAAGGAATCATACCTTAGTCAAATAGGTGTGGGTAGCTTTCTCTCATCTCAGATTCCTTCTCCCAAGTGGCGTCTCTTCCCGATCCATGCCTCCAAAGAACTTTAACATAAGGAATCTCTCTATTTCGGAGCTGCTTAACATCAAAATCTATGACTTTCTCTGGTTCATCAACAAAAGTCAGATCTGGTTGAATGTCTACTGATTCAGCACTAATCTTTTGAGTTTCATCTGCTATGTACTTCCTCAAAGAAGAAATGTGGAATACATTATGTACTCCACTCATGTGAGACGGCAAGATCAATTTGTAAGCCACACTTCCCACTCTTTCTGCTATTTCAAAAGGACCAACATACCTTGGACTTAACTTTCCAACCTTGCCAAATCTCTTCACACCTTTCATAGGGCTGACCTGGAGAAATACAAATTCTCCAACATCAAACTCAACTGATCTATGCTTGGCATCATAGTACTTCTTCTGTCTGTCTTGCACAGCTTTTAATCTGTCACGGATCAGCTTAATCTTTTCAGTAGCATCATCTACTAAATCAGCTCCAATAATCTTTCTTTCTCCTGTTTCAGCCCAACATAAAGGAGTTCGACATTTCCTTCCATACAAGGCTTCATAAGGTGCCATCCCTATACTTGCTTGGAAACTGTTGTTATAAGCAAACTCAATCAATGGTATGTGTGTCTCCCATTTTCCACCAAAGTCTAGTACACATAATCTGAGTAAATCCTCTAAGGTCTGAATAGTCCTTTCTGATTGACCATCTGTTTGAGGGTGAAAGGCTGTACTGAAAGTAAGTCTGGTGCCCATTGCCTCTTGAACTTTCCTCCACAATCTAGAGGTGAATCTCCCATCCCTATCTGACACAATGGATCTGGGTACACCGTGAAGTCTGACAATCTCATTAACATACACACTTGCCAACTTCTCAACAGCATCAGATTGTTTGATAGGTAGAAAATGTGCTGATTTGGTCAACCTATCTATTATTACCCATAAAGCATCATGACCACTTCTGGACCTGGGCAAACCAACTACAAAGTCCATTGCTATGTCTTCCCATTTCCATTCTGGTATAGGTAAAGGTTGCAATAAACCTCCTGGCTTCTGATGTTCTATCTTAACCATTTGGCAAACAGTGCACTTAGCCACCATTTCTGCTACATTCCTCTTCATTCCAGGCCACCAAAAATATTCCTTCAAATCTTGATACATCTTGCTACTACCTGGGTGTATGGTGTAACCTGAATAGTGAGCTTCTCGAAGAATATCCTTCCTTAAGTCTCCAACATCAGGGACACAAATTCTGCCTCTATACCGTAGTAGATTATCCTCATCCAGCTCATATTCTTCTACATGACCTGCCTTCACCATATTCAAGATTTTCTCAAATTCTGCCTCTTGTGGCAAAGCTTCCCTTATCTTGTCTTTCAATGTTGACTGAATAATCATCTGATTCAAAACCATAAACTCTGCATCATTGGGCTGAACTATTGAAATTTCTAACTTCTCCAAATCTCTTATCAACTCATGCTGTTGTGAAATCATCCAACTAGCACTACAAGAAGTCTTCCTGCTTAAGGCATCAGCTACTACATTGGCTTTACCTGGATGATATTGGATATCCAAATCATAATCTTTAATAAGCTCCAACCATCTTCTCTGCCTCAAATTCAACTCTTTCTGTGTGAAGATGTATTTTAAACTTTGGTGATCAGTAAACACTTCACACTTCACCCCATACAAGTAGTGTCTCCATATCTTCAAGGCAAAGACTACTGCAGCTAATTCCAGGTCATGGGTTGGATAGTTTCTTTCATGGTTCTTCAGTTGCCTAGAGGCATAAGCAACAACCCTCCCATTTTGCATCAGTACACAACCCAGTCCTTTATGTGAGGCATCACTATAAAGCTGAAAGCCATCTGTCCCCGAAGGAATGGTAAGCACTGGAGCAGTCATCAAGCATTGCTTCAGTCTCTGAAAAGCCTCTTCACACTTATCTGACCATTCAAATTTCACTGCCTTTTGGGTCAACCTGGATAATGGCATTGCTAACCGAGAAAATCCCTCCACAAATCTTCTGTAGTAACCAGCTAAACCCAAAAAGCTCCTGATCTCCGTCACAGTAGTGGGTCGTGGCCAATCTGCTATAGCTTGTATCTTATGCTGATCCACTGAAATCTCTCCATTACTGATTACATGTCCCAAAAAGTTCACACTCCTCAACCAAAATTCACATTTGGAGAACTTAGCATACAATTCGTTCCCTTTTAAAGTATGCAACACCGCCCTTAAATGATTTGCATGAAGTGCTTCATTAGAGGAGTACACCAAAATGTCATCAATGAACACTATCACAAATAGGTCTAAGAATGGCTTAAAGACCCTATTCATGAGGTCCATAAACACAGCAGGTGCATTTGTAAGTCCGAATGGCATCACCACAAATTCATAATGCCCATATCTAGTATTGAATGCTGTCTTTGGTATGTCTTCCTCTCTAACCTTAAGCTGATAGTATCCTGATCTCAAATCAATCTTGGAAAACACAGAGGCACCTTCCAATTGATCAAACAGGTCATCAATCCTTGGAAGAGGATATTTGTTCTTCACAGTCAGCTTGTTCAATTCTCTGTAATCTATACAGAGTCTGAAGCTCCCATCCTTCTTTTTCACAAAAAGCACAGGAGCACCCCAAGGAGAAGTGCTAGGCCTGATGAATCCTTTATTAAGCAACTCTTGTAATTGATCCTTCAGTTCCTTCAACTCCTTTATTGCCATCCGATAAGGGGCTTTAGCAACCGGATCCGCGCCACTAACCAGCTCAATGGAAAAATCAATCTCCCTACTTGGAGGCAAACCAGGCAAATCATCTGCAAACACCTCTGGATATTCTTGCACAACTGATATCTCCTCTAATCTCTTCTCTTCTTTCCTCTCCTCCTTAACATAGGCTAAAAAGCCTTCATAACCCTTCCGCAATAATTTGTATGCCACTAATGAAGAGACTAACATGGAAGTTACGCCTCTTTCCCCTAAGAATTTAAACTCTTTCTGCCCTGGCATACAAAATTTAAGTTCTTTCTTATTACAGTCTATGGTCACAAAGTGGCCAGACAACCAATCCATACCTAGGATCATATCAAATTCCATTAAAGGCAACAACACAAGATCTGCTCCCAAATTTCTATCACCTACAGTCAACTCAACATGACACCTCTTGTTGGTTTCCAACTGACTCCCATTTGGCATTAAAACTGATAAGGGATTGAGCATCATTGAAAAAGACAAACCAACAGACTTAACAAACTCCTCCGAAATAAAAGAATGCGATGCTCCCGTATCAAACAACACCTTAACGGCCTTGTTACATACAAAGATTGTTCCTAAATAACATGCATGTAACACAACATAAAGATTATTTTACTCATATAGCATGAGAGAAATTTTTTGACATTAAATAAAATTCATACCTATGATAACATCAGGAGAGTCTTTTGCTTCTTGACGGGATAGACCATAAACCCTCGGCTGAACAGGTTGCCGAGCTTGGCCTTGAGATGGAGTTGATGCAGTAGACTCCACCACCCTTGGCCTTCCAACTGTCCTCTGAGGAGCACTACCGGTTCTAACCTCTGGGGAAGACTTCTGCCCTAAGATAGGGCAAGACTTTGCCATGTGCCCTGGTTGATGGCACCAGAAACAGGTATTGGTGCCCGAAAGGCACTCTCCCTTATGAGCCCTCCCACACTTATTGCACATAACAGCAGGAGTGCTGCTCTCTGAAATGTTGGGCTTGAGCTTCTTCCAATTAGGTCTTCCAGATTGAAAGGATTGAGTGGACCTTGATCTATCTTCATATTTCCTCTTCTGAAAATCCCTTCTCCTCTGAGTGCTTTGCAAATCACTTTCAATTCTTCTTGCCCTCTCAACCAAGGTAACATAGTCCTCAATGCCAAAAGGGATTAATGGTTGTCTAATGGCATCCCTTAAGCCACTCAAAAAGCGATGGCATTTTTCTTCATCATTTGGAATCAAATGAGAAGCATACCTAGAGAGCATTGTAAATTCAGCCTCATATTGTGTAATGGTCTTGTCTCCTTGTACCAATTTATTGAATTTGTCTTGCATTGACCTCCTAGCAGTCATTGGCACATACCAGTCTCTAAACACCTTGACAAATTCCTCCCATGACACTTGACTACTAGGCCTTCCTCCAAAAGTTCCTTTTAATTGACTTCTCCACCATCTCTCTGCTTCACCTCTAAAAGCATAAGCAGCTAAGGTGACCCTTCTGTCTACAGGGCATAACATGCCCTCCAAGATTTTCTCTACTTCCATTAACCAGTCTTCTGCTTCTATGGGTCCACCTCCTGCAAATGTTGGAGGCTTCATATCTTGGAATAACTTTAAATTCTTGTCCATACCAGTGCTTGCACTACCCCCTGCTTGAGCCTGCGTGCTCTTTATCATCTGTGTCATAGCCGCCATCATTTGTGTGAAAGAATTCATAGTAGCATTAATGCTACTGCTTTGAGGCTCTACTACTGCAGGCTGCTCCCTCACAACCTCTCCTGTATTGCCATCAGTGGCCTCAACTTCAGGCTCAGGTTCCTCAGCCCTGAGACATAAAACAACAAAGAAGTCTAAACAATCTGTAGGACATGCATATTATACTTACTCTAACCTACACGATCACCCTATTGGCTCTCCCATAAAAATCAATATTCTCAAATCCTTGGCTTTGATACCACTATTGTCACGACCCGGCCCGGTTAGCTCGCAAGTGCGAGGCGGGAACAGAAGTCGGACATGAGGAACATAAATATAACTTCACTATTCTCTAATGTCATATCACCAAAGTTATGTAAACAATCTCAAACATGAAGGAAGAGCCACTAAAACTCCAAATAAAATTTTTTCATTTCATTGCATCTATCAATCATATTAACATCAAAACATATAGTTTTCAAACTACAAAAAGTATCCAAAAACTAACCTTTCTTTACAATTCAACAAAAATCCTTCTAACTCAAAACATCAAAAAGACAAAATAACCCAAAAGAAAACCTGCCGCCCGTCGTCTCCCTACGACGGTACGTGAGGGGTGGTCTATCCGTCATTTATCTTTCCCAGATCCTCCTGAAAAAAGTTCCCACAACATGGGTGAGTCACAACTCAATAGGTAAATGCTTTTTCAATTAAATTTAGGAAACAAGGTAAGAGAAACATGTATATCAATGCTTGTATATGAACATTAAACAAATCATAACAATTAAGTAAAATGCCTCCGTGGTTATCCATTAAGCCTCATTCTTTAGTCAAGTTTACAATCCTCCTCTTTACACAATACATAAATTGCTCAATGGATCATAAAATACTCTATATTCATATGCCTTTAATGTAATATAAGTATATCGTAAACACCCGTCTCGGAAGTATCTTTGTACTGATCAGGTACATTTCGTTTGGCCAAACCCTTTTCCATTTGGTTCATAAGAACCCCTTTACCAATTGACTCAAAAGAGTCCCTTTACCAATGGCTCAAAGAGCCCCTTTACCAAGATACTTCCGCATCAGCATGCACATACATTCATTCTAAAACTATTCATAGAAGACCCTTATCCTTTCTTTCATCCTTTCATACATATGATCAAATGTCCTCTACATGCTACTTGGTTAAATGATATCATAAATGAAGAGCTAAGTCATCACATGAAAATGTAATTGTAATGTAAGATGTCTCATGAGCAAAAGAAAACATAAACTAGTTAGTAACCATAGGGCCAAAAGTAACCAAACCCTTTACCACATAAATTCATATAATAACATAAGACATAAAACATATGCATATCAATTAATGTATAATAAAATATAGCATGAGTTCAATTACAAGGTTTCTAAGCATTAACACAACAATTCAAAGGTCATTAGGGAAAGAAGAAATTCCCTACTAAATTTAACTGTGCCACATTTACCTACCTCAATAGAATGCGCTTTGCCGGATAACCTTACGAGCTTTTCCCCTTTTTACACGATCAATATCTAAAAGAAAAATAACATAAATGTAAACATTGCTTGTCTCCACACAAACTTCTCAAAATCCTAAACTAGGAAAACAAGGAACCCACCCATACACTATTTTTAAATCTTCTAATTGAACCCTTTCCCCATTCATACTTAATTTATTTTCTAATTTCTCTAAATTGGGATTTAATAAAAAATCTTAATGTTTTGGACATGTCTAATGAATCTCCCTTACACTTAAATAATTATTAAAATATCATAAATTTTCGGATTAATTTAAATTAAAACTACAAAAATAGCATTTTGGTGAAAAACCCTAAATTTCACCTCTCAAATCCTCCCTAAGTCTATTTGGAACCATAAAGCTTAAGGGTTTGCATGATTAGGGCAAAGCCCTAATCCTTAAAACTTGAAATTTCCTATAAATATCACATTACCCTCCAATAGAGGCTCTCTTAGGTCATTTAGAAACAATCCTACATAGAATTTTTAAGATAAATGAAATTTGGAGAAAAACCCTAATTCTTAAAAACTTAGGGTTTTCAAGAAAACTTTTCATTTCCATGCACAAAAACACCTCCCAAGTCTTCCCTATCATTATCTTAAAGAAAAATTGAGTTTGGAACAAACCCTAGACATTTCTCCCTAAGAAAACTCAAGAAAAGGATAAGAAAACTCTTGCATACAACTTACCTTAGCCTCCTCTTAACTTTCCCTTCAAATCCCCCTCGCAAACGCCGCCGGAAACCGCCCCTAGGGACGCCGTTTGCCTCTTGCCCGTGCGCCTCTTGCGTCCGCCTCTCCCTTCTCTCGGTTCGGGCCGCACGAAAAGAATGGGGGACCGAAATATTTCGGTCCCCTATTAAGAGTGGGAGGTCCACTTCAATTGCCTAAAGTCCAAACTACCCTCACTTAAGTTATTTCTATTTAAATGACCTCAAGGGCAAAATCGTCATATTGAGTTTTCCGGAAATTTTAACTTTCACTTTACGCAAAATTTGATATGAGTTCCTTATATCGTTTCGCTCAGAATTTTGCGCTCTATTTTATAAAATTATTTGCGTCGAATTCCGACGATTTTGAAATTTTCACTTAAAGTTCGTCGCGACGCATCGAAAAGCGTGCGAAGCCTAAAATGCTATTTGGCGGGTTTTACAAAAACATTAATAAGAAGAAGAAATATTAAGTATTTTTAATAACTAATTAGAGATTGATATGATTAGATATATAAGTCAAAATAACCATATGAAATCATGTATTATTATATGTATCCTTCTATTGAAGTCAAGAACAAGGCCAATAAGGGAAAAAGCTACTTAAATTAAGGTGAGTACTTATGCTTCTATTTTATAGTAATGATAATTTCTTCTTCTACACATGATGCATCACATGTTATTATTTATTGTTTTATTAAAGAAATTGGTCATGCTGAACTAGAAGCCTTAAATTTCTTATATTTCATAGAGAGGTCACTCATCCTATGTCATGATACTTTATATATTTCAAAATGGAATGAAATGGAGAATATAAATGATATGATTTATGTAGAATGCTTGCATGTGCATGTTGAATTGATGGAGTACACCCCCTTATGGTATTGGTTGGGGACGCAACGTACCCGTGCACGTAAATATAAAACGTTATGGAAAAGAAAAAGAAAAAGGAAATGGAAAAGGAGTATTTTTATTGGTACTATTTTAGACAGTGTCTCATGTGATGGTTATATTATTAAGAAATGATAAAGATACAATATATGTGACATACGATATATATGTATAATGTAGATGATCATATTCTGATATGAATTGTAAATAGAATTAAATGATATTTTGAAAAGATCATGCATACTGTTCATAATACCTTGTGTTAATGTGAATTAGAAGTATGTTTACTCATTGAGTTATTTATAACTCACCTTTTTAATTGAAAATATTTTCAGGTATAATTTAATATAACTAAAATGAGTAGAAGAGAAGAAAATGTGTATCGTAGGCGTGATGCTCCAAGAGAATGGTATTTATATTTTTTTTAGATTTTAGTCTCTTTCTGGTTATTGGGAATAATTAGTTGGTAATTAAAATTTTAATCAATCGTCCAAGTGGTTGTTCCAGCTTCGTTAGTTCAAGTCTCCGGGCCGGGTCGTGACATTTGTGAAGTATTGGTGTACTTCATGATAATTCTAAAGCATGCATCTTTATCATTATTGAAGTGTGTTTGAAATTATAAGTGTTTTGGCTAATACATAACCTGTTGTTTGAGCCTGTACTTTACTTTAGGGGTCATTCTTTGGAAGTTTTTTGAACGCAGCTCTGCAGTCATCATGCCTGATTTCAAGTCTTGAAAGTGACAAATATATTTGTGTCTCGAATAATCTTGTTGATTGACAATAATTTGCAATTTATGTTTATACACTAGAACTATTGAGTCAACTGCTATATCTTCTTGCGAGAATTACATAAGCTATCTTGATCATTTTTTATAGCGTCGGTTTTGCATTCTGGACATTTTTCATGGCATTGATTATAATTATTAAGACATTTATCTCATCATATGATTTGATGCTCTTGAGTCTATATTTTAGTAGTTTTCTTCTTGTTTGCGTTCTGGGCATATGAGAATTTACCTTTTTGTGCAATCAAGCTTAGGTGATATTTCATAATAAGGTTGTGCTGGAGAATAGTTGATTGTCTTTGATTTTCTGTGTTGGTGGTTGAAAGGGAGTGAGAGTTGTGTGATTTGTTTTTATCGTTGATTCATTTTGAAAATTTTTAGTTCATGAATTTTTCATGTTTTGGATTTGAATTTTTCATTTTGAGGTTTATTTCTAGCATTAAAGTTAGCTTTTTGAGCATTGACTACTCTGTGTTAGTTGCATCAGCTTCCTTTTAGGAGGATTCTTAATTTATATTATCACCACTCTTGCAGACAAAGATGGGGATATTATTAGTAGAATTCAAGTTGGATGGATGAAGTGGAGGAATGCATCAGGCTTGTTGTGTGATAGAAAAGTACTGCTTAAATTTAAGGGAAAATTCTATAAGATGGTGGTTAGACCTGCAATGCTTTATGGCGCTGAATGTTGGCCATTAAAAGAGAAGCATAATATTAAGTTAAGTGTTGCAGAGATGAGAATGCTCAGGTGGATGAGTGGCTTTACTCTTAGAGACAAGATACGAAATAAGCATATACGTGAAAAGGTTGGAGTAGCTCCAGTGGTAGATAAGACTAGAGAGAGTCGCCTTAGATAGTTTGTTCACCTAAAATGGTGGCCTTCCGATGACTCGGTTAGGAGAGTAGATGTATTAGATTTAACTATGTTAAGAAAAGTAGAGGTAGACCTAAAAAGACTTGGTTAGAAAATATTAGAAATAACTTTTCTTTATTAGATCTAAATGAGAATTTGACTCTTAATCGGACACAATGGAGAAAAAGGATTCATGTAGCCGACCTTACGTAGTGGGATAAAGGCTTGATGTTGTTGTCGTCTTGCGGACAAAGATTGGCATTCATTGCTTCGAGTAGATAAGACGTATTAAAGGTCCTGTTGACCTTACAGGATCGAAACCTTAATGTCTCTGATATTATCTTGAAATTAGAATGAGAATAAATGAGAGATTTTATGATAAAATTTTGTTCCCTTATTTTATGTGAAAAATAAAAAGCCAAACAGCACATAAAGAGCTAAGGAAATGACTACCAAGGAAAGAAATAAATTGAAAATGATTTTGGAATTCAAAATTAACTACATAATGGAAATTAAATTAAGTTGACCAGAAATTTTTGGAGTATTGTAGATGAAAAACTGTTGTTCAAGAATTATTGCATTGCTATAGATGAAAATCTGATGTCCATAAATTATTGTGTCGCTATAAAGACAGGTGTAGGCCGTAGATTCAAAATTATTTTAGCACCATTTGAACTGATGAAGTACTCGGAAGCTTTAATTCTATCTGTCATTTTGGAAGATGACATTGGCCTTATTTTTTATTATGATGCAACTCTTGAAATAGAGTCAGCTAAATATCAATCCCCAAACCAAGCATAAAATCATAAAATAAACATTACTAATCGAAAGGCCCTGTAAATTTCTTTTTCAATAAATACTTCGCATGGTCAAAGCCTTTTCCGCTCAAAAGAATCATGAGTTTTTTTTAGTCACCAAGAAAGGTTTGACATTGTTACGATTTTTTGTTGACATAAAATTAAGCTCATGGTCTCAAATATGCTCTTAGTTTCCACCATTGTTTGAATGAAAAACACCCAATGATGTCTTGTAGTCTTCTAAAACCTAAAAACCCAAAACCATCCTCCTCAATTGAAAAGCGTACATCTTTTCAGCTAACCTAATAGATTTTACCATGAGAGTTCGTTCTACATCATTAAATTCTATTGAACAACCTTCAAGCCTTTCTGAGGCATCAATTGGAGTTAAAGAACTTGTAGTAAGAAAATGAGTATATTATTTATAACCTTTTTTTAAGAAGTTGGATGCCTCTTCCAAGATATAATTGTTGAATAATTCATCATATAAATAGATCATCTCCAAGCCTTCAAATAATGTTCACACAAATATTTAATAGGTAATTATTGATTAATTCCAACATTTTGACATTAATTTAATATTAGTAGATGGCTTCTTTCAATCTTTTATGATTTTTCAAAAAAGTAAACAAACTTATTACTTTAGCATGGATGAGCAATTTTGATGTAAATTTGAATAAAGGCTTGATGTCATACCAATATATTTTGAAATCCAAAAGGTCTAGTGTCCTTTTATTCCCCATGGCTTCTTTCCTCCAATCGCGTCGATTCTCGCTAATGAGATGCTTGCTTGGGCGTTACTTATTGTGCTCTTTCGCTCCATCTAAGCATTCTCACATGCAACTTAGGTTGTGCTTGCCCTTTATGCTCGCCTTATCTCCTATGTGGGCGCCTTGTTGAATCAACGTCCATCTCCTCCTGCCCTTGTGCACTAGGAAGGTTGAAATTCTTGGTCCTTATTACACATTGGGGTAATATTTCCTTCTCCAATTGCTTTCCTGCCTTTAATGGATTCCGCTTTCCTTCTTGCTTTTGTTGTCGTGCTTGTTCACTTCCTTTAACTATGGATGGTGCAACAATTGTAATTTCGGTTTTCTATTTGGATCTTTGTCCTTTGCCACCAGTTTTTAATGGATCGTACTTCTTATTTCTCTCAAGTTTGCTACTTCTAGGGTTTTGGGTCAAACCTCATATAGATTTTTGCCTCATATCCCGTTAACTCCTTGCTTCTCAAAGGCTCCTCTTGCTTCCTCTTCTTTGGAACATGCGCCTCCATCTGCCCACCCTCCTCGTGCCTTTGAATATTTTATTGGTGGGCTAAATATTTTAAGAGTTTATTCCTCTGCATCAAACAACCATTTCTTATTATTGTTCATCAATATCCAGTATCAACTCTTCCTATGCATCCATCCACATATCAGGACAAACCTACTCTCATCTTCTCTGAAGAGATCTCAGAGCTTTCTTGGCCTCTTTGTTTTTTCTGTTGTTGGCAAATTCTTGTTGGGCCACCCCAACTTGGTGATTATTCACCAAATTATGTCCAATTTACTATTGGTTGGTGAAGATTATGTTGGCTTATTTACTCGCATCATGTTAACTAACAACATCGTGCTTTTCTTTCGACAAACCTACTATATCATTATTTTCCCAATACTTATGCTAAAATGGTTGAGACTTTTTACTTTTTTGTGGGACGGCTAGTACTTCAGTTTGGACCTTGACTTCATTTGTATTGTTTTGAACAATCCAATTTATATTCCTATTGTTCTATTCTATATTTGGCAAAGTGACAAATCTTTGCATGTGGATAATACTACAACTAGTTTTTCAAGGCATTTGAGGGTCAAAGATTTGATTGAACAAGATGTACTTTTTAGAAAGAAAAGGAGGTGTTGATTGGCTTCTCGACTTAATATTGTTAGAGGGTTGAATTTGAAGGCATTTCAACATATTGTTTATCCTGCAAAATTTTTCGGGCATAATTTCTTTGAATGCTTTGAGGCTCATATATGAGGAAATCTAATTATCAAGCTAAAAGGCTCAATCAAATGATTAGATTGAAACAACCACTTTAGAGGCAGTTCCTCTATTAGATTAGGTTTGCAATCAAGACTTGAAATTAATTTTTGATCCTCCTTTGGAATTGGAGACTCGTGGTCCTATATTTGTTAGCATTATAATGGTGGTCTCATCAATCATTACAAACATCACCATTGATCTTGATCCACCTGTTACTGTGAAATCTCACCTTCCTCCAATTTATGATCACATTGTTGATCAGGATGCCTTGTGGTCTTATGATTCAGATGACGGTATATAGAGTTTTAACTCATTATTGGATAGGAGGTTTTAAATTTTATTTACCACGTGAGGATGAAATAACAAAATGTATCTTCACTCCTCTATTTTCACCAATCTTGAAACAAAGGAGATCCAAATGAGTCATTTTGTGGTTCTCATATTTTGATTTAGTATCATAGACTATCATACAATATGTGTGTTGTCTTGTGTACTTTTCTTTTTTCTTTAGTAATTCTTGCTAATTGTCCTTAATGAACTCATATCATTTTCCATTTATAATATTTTATTAGAAAAAAAAACTTACAATTTTAATTTTCAACTAAGGAGAATCAACTCTGTTATATGAATGACTCAAGTACTACCACTAAACCCAACAAATTGGTTCTTAAAACTATCATCTACAAGTCTACAGGCAAGTATAACATCAACAAATTCACCCATATCATTAAAATTCCGCTTGCATCCTCCTCTCCCATTATAATTAAAAATGTTGTTAAAATCACCCCATCTATCTAATGCTTTCCAGTCTCCCATCAAGATCTCTCAGTTCCTTCTATGCAAGTCTCTTGGTAACCTTGAAGTGGCTAGCTTAAACCAAGAAAGCCATATTTCATCTTTTAATTATTTCCACATTCAAAACTTCATCTAAATTTAAAATAAGGGATCGATTGAAACTCTTTTACCAGAAAGTATATATATTTTATTAGATTTATTACATCATGCCTTGAAAGTTCAAATATCTACAAAAGAAAGCATGATTGGAACATCGGCCATAGATTCAAGGATATCAAGCAATTGTAACTTCTTCATAATAAAAAGTTTTTAAGTCTTCTTCTGATTGCCATTTTGGAGACATCTCCAATATTCCAAATCATAGCTTTAATTATTTATCTTTTTGGGGGACAAGTCTTTAATTTTCCTTTTGTCTTTGAGCTTGTTGTGTTTGCTATTAATCACCTAATCTTTTATGTTTTTCGGATGATCATCACAAGTAGATATTTTAGTAAGAGACTGAGAATGGTGCATTAGATATCATAATAAATGGCATGTATAAGGTCATCATTATCACTCTTATGACTAACCAAGAGACCCACCTCGCTATGGCCACGAACACTGGTTGAAGTTGCTATGGAAGTAGGCTTTGTACATAGTTGATAACTGTCCGAAGGAGGGTGACAAATAAACACAATATTAGAGGTATTTGGAGGGGATTTAGTTTCTTCATGATAACTACCTAATATCTTATCTTCTCTAGCATTGTATTTACAACCAAAATTGCTGCCCTTACCTCAATAGTATAACTTACCACTAAAGCAACATGCACATGTTGGGTTTTACTCAGTTTAATACCCTCAACAACTATAACCTTAACTTTTGGACTCATACTTCATAATGATAGCTGTGGAACCCATAGGATATGAAAATAATGGTTCTGAAAGGAGTGCCTCATCTATGTAACAGTGGTCCCAACCTCCACTTTTTATTCTGGCCAATTGAGTTTGCAATGATAAATTTATTAAAGCCTCATTAGTTTTCTTTATGTTTGGATGACACAGGATAAGATGAGCTAACATGACCATATATCTTATAGTATTGATAATAAAGACGTAATTCTTAAATAGTGCTATTTTCTAGTAGCCATTGTTTTCTGACTAATTGAAACTTATCTTTTCAGAGTATTTAAGTAGCGTCCATTTCACATTACCCTAGAAGTGTGAAGCATGAACAACAACTTTCAAAGGTTTACCAAATCTTGTCTTAAAGGAATAAAGGATATAGTGATTAGTCAATTGAACCTTAATATTTGGGAAGGAAATCCAAACGGAAAATGAGAGTCTTTTATTTGACATCAAAGTGGGGGTTCATTTTAGCAGATGCATGTGCAAACTAATTACATAGTAACACTGCCTAGAGAATAAATATGTATGGTCTGTTTCAATCTGCAAGCGAACTTGAATATGATAGACATCCAAATGATCTTGATTGCATTGCCAGAACAATATAAGATCTAGAAAAAAAGTCCTAAGATCAACCACCTTAGGTCTATCATAAGAAGTTTTCCTATTAAGAGATTAATTAAGTGGTTTAGCCAAGATTGAAATATCTTCTTTAGATAAAAATAATCACAGTATTTCCTATAAATGTAGAATGCACTTAATGCCAATCAAAGGTAGAACAGAGCATTTGTCGAAGCTCAAAAGAAGAAGCAAAATGTAAATAGGAGCTATCAAACTCATTAAAGCGGGTGAAACAACACCTCCAGTAGTAGGACTGGAGAGAGGATCATATGAAATGGATGGGGTGAAGAGATGAATTAATAGCGGCTGCCATTGGTCCAACTTTGAAAGGATATATTCAAGAGGGGTTGGAGGGGAATGGTAGAGCAAAAAATTAGAGCAAGCCCAAGCTGGCGAAACACTATTTTTTTTTTTATCATGGGAGTCTAGAAAAAGCTATTGAACAAACTCCAGGAACATTCATAAAAATGATAGATGGCACTTGTGCTAGTTTGTGCTAACATTGGAAGGTGGAGTGAACCGGCAGCCAAAGAAATGATAATGAGCAGCGAAAATGCAAAGGTCTATCAAATTAGGAGGTGACTACTGAACAAAATACTACAACAGAGTAGAACAGGTCTTTTCGGCCTTCCAACTTTTTGAAAGTGAAATAGGTGCGTGATCTCATTTTTTATCCGCTCATGTTTTTGTTTTGAAGCTTTTTTGTTCGGTAGATCTTTAACTTTACTTAATGTTATTTAATAGACAAAACAAGGGTGTAATTGAGAAGAATCAGCTCGAGGTGAGTTTAATAAATAGCTCTTTAGTCATTTTCGACGAATAATCAATTAAGTTTGAGCCAACTTAAACTTAGATCAGCTCATTGGGTTTTTTATTATAAAAAGTATAAATATATATTATAATTAAAAAATGAAAATTCATTGATTTAATTTTAAAATTTATAAGAAATTCTAAAGTACTTTCTCCCTTTTTTTCAGTTCCTAATTTCTTATTATTTATATTTTTTTCATTCCCGCTACTCTTCAATTTATTAAGCGGGCTTGAACTTGTTGAATTGATCTCAAGATCTAGCTCATTTTCGATCTTTTTGTTAAGCTTAAGCTTAGAGGGATGATTCGAGTTTGATTTGACTCATTTTTTTCTATAAAAATTATTGAATTTTAATTGTTGTGTACTGTTCCACATTGGATTCCTGTTAGATTTCAAAGAGATTTTATTTATCACTGGCCTATGCTAGAGACCGTATTTATCAACTGTGTTACTTGAATACAAATGTTTTCTTTGTATTCTTGATGTCTATCATCTTTTTTTTGTTTTAATCTCAAAACCATGTTGCTGTGGGATATTTTTGGGTCTTAAGGTTTTAAATTCAGATGTAATATGTGGCATTGGTTTAAATGTACTCAATAATGCATCAAACATCCTATTTATGTTTAAAAACAAGTTATTCGTAAAATAACTATTTTTTGAACGAAAACATTAAATGGTAAAATCAATTTCAGATGACAAGAGTTTGGCTTAGACTACACATTAATGACAAGAAAATTATGGATGATGAAGTTTCTTCAGTCGAGTGAAATTTGATGAAAAAAAAAAAAGAAAATTAGATTTAACTGATCAATTAAATTCAATCACTTTCAACTATTAGAAATGATGTATATTTCAGTTAAAAAAAAAAACTAAAGGTGAATAGAAGTACATAGATCGAAAGAGGCGGAATTTAAAATAATTCGCTAATATGGAAGCCTTGCACTTGTATATAGAGATAGCTTCACCTATATCAAGGAATATAATCATGGAACAATCATGCAAAGAAATCAGAAGTGACAACAGAAGATGTGGGAGAAATCACTGCACGCCAATCATATTGCTGGAAACAAAATGAGAGTAATTGAAACAGACTCCAACATTGTCGATGAACCAGAATAATAGGAAAACATTTTCCCAAGGGATATTATAATGTTATCGGCATGCAAATGCGGTCTCCCGTTAGCATAATAAATTGATTACAACTATAACAATAACAACAACAACATCAAGCTTTTGTCCCACTACGTGGGGTCGGCTACATGAATCCTTTTTCTCCATTATAAATTGATTGCAACTAAAGTTTAAAAATATAGAACTCAAAATGCAAATCACAAAATTCAAATTTTATATGACATAAAAGAAAACTTTTGCAGTTACTGCAATTTTAGGCTTTGAAATTCACATCACTTCTTGTATGAGGCTATGGACCTGATGTTTAACATTTATTATTATTTTTTTATCTTGAACTTTTTTATGGCGGTAGTTTGCCTGGTTCACTTATTCATTATGAAGATAATTAAGTGTATATTGTTGGCATGTTATATGATCAAGAGAGGGAAATTGGTAAGTCATAGCCATTGGTGAGAGGTGGCTTCTTTTGCTATATTAAATGCATGACCAGGAAATATAGTTTCTGCCTTAATGAATTTGGCTGAACCATCAAGTATATCTGATTTTCTGACCATCATTTTCTGGATTGCTTTATTTGCCTTCTTTCTCTAAATGGCAGAAATAGTTTACCTTGAACTAAGGCTGGCCAATTCAATTTCAAAGTTGATCTACAAAATCTCCACTGGAAGAATTAGCGCAACCATTTTTTGTTTGAAGACAGTTATTCCGTTAACCCCCCAAATTTCTAACTGCTTGAAATCCAGCCTCTTTTACTAGAAATCTGTTCTTGCAATGTTGACAAGTTTTCTGCTGCTTCTTTTTCATGATAGAATGCCATATTGTTTTACAATATAAAATGCAATTATGCATGCTTATGCTGCATACACATGAATACTCTCTCTCTCTCTCTCTCTCTCTCTCTCTCTCTCTCTCTCTCTCTCCTTTCTATGTATATGTTTGTTCAAATAACTTATAGTACATATTGTTTTCTGCTAGGAGCAATCTATATCAGTGGTTATCTCTTCCGCTGCAAATATGTTACCTCAGGTCCAGTTGAGACTCTCTCCAGTAGCATCCGTTATTTTTCATATGCGAGTGAACTTTGTTTTTTATATGATTTGCATTCAACATGCTTTTAGAAATTCACTCTCTTTTGTTATTTTAGAAGAAAATCTACCACTGAAGGAATTCACGTTGTTGTGGTATTGTTTTATCTTGATTCGTGGATTAAATACTTTCAGTAGTCATAAAATTATGTTACATTTGTAGGTTGAAGGGAAATCAAATCTTGAAGATTCTTGACTTCTATATATCGCTTTGTGTTTACTTGCCCAGTGGAACAGACATAATTGTTACTATTTAAACCATTTACATGTTTAATATTAGGATACAAAGAAGTTTTACCTTGAGATATTACATTTTATGCATTTCTACGCTTTCTATGTCTTAAACAAACATGCATATGTTCAGCTGGTTTTCAATGGAACAAATTTACCTTGATTGTGACTTATATGGTTATGATTGCAATATCCCTCTATAAAAAATGCATGAATTAATCCAAAGCATTAAGTCTTCTTTTGTAGGAAATGTTAAGAAAAGTTAACATGACATACATGGTTAATGGAATAGAACAAAAAAGAGTGGACACAACTTTATATCACAATATAATTAATTGGTTATGTTTGTTCGGAAAATATAATGGCTTAGGTCTGTAGATGGAATTTAGATATTTTAACTCACGTAAAATTTTTTAACTCCAGTTGGTAGAATTTTAATCTTCTATTGGATAGATGATGTAAAAAAAAAATTCAATATGCATGAGTCTTCCTTCGGCTTGTCTAACACATAATCTTGAATGGTACATTTCATTCTGGTATAATTAGGCCAACATAATTTCATAAGGTATTATTCTGACTTTAATAATATGACACTTATAATAATACATAATTTCATAAGGTTAATTTAACTTATATATCTAAGCATATCTCTCTCTAATTAGTTATTAAATATACTTAATAATTCTTATTTTGAATAATAGAATTTGTTTTCTTCACTTTATTATTTAAATATAGAAAATCATAATTTAATTTATTTCTAAAATAAACTTTCTATATTTAATAAATTCTCCATTTAAGTAACTAATAAAATATACTCTTATTTTTTTCTATATAATTTATCGTTAACTCTTAAATATGTTATTATTCTAAATCTAATCTATCATTTTAATATAAAATAAATTTAATTATTCATTATCTAATTTAAATTCATATACTCTCTTAAATATGCTCTCTCTCTCTCTCTCTCTCTCTCTCTCTCTCTCTCTTTAGATGGGGATATTATTAATAGAATTCAAGTTGGATGGATGAAGTGGAGGAATGCATCGGGCTTGTTGTGTGATAGAAAAGTACCACTCAAACTTAAGGGAAAATTCTATAAGATGGTGGTTTGACCTGCAATGTTTTATGGCACAGAATGTTGGCCATTAAAAGAGAAGCATAATATTAAGTTAAGTGTTGCAAAGATGAGGATGCTCAGGAAGATGAGTGGCTTTACTCTTACAGACAGGATACAAAATGAGCATATACATGAAAAGGTTGGAGTAGCTCCAATGGCAGATAAGATTAGAGAGAGTTGCTGTAGATGTTTTTTTTTTGTTGGTCACATAAAATGGCGGTCTTTCGATGACCATGTTAGGAGAGTAGATATATTAGATTTAACCTATGTTAAGAAAAGTAGAGGTAGACCTAAAAAGACTTGGTTAGAAAATATTAGAAAAGACTTTTTTTTTTATTAGATCTAAATGAGAATTTGACTCTTAACCGGACACAATGGAGAAAAATGATTCATGTAGCCGACCCCACGTAGTGGGATAAAAGCTTGATGTTGTTGTTGTTGTTGTGGGAAAACTTTTACAAATCTGAATACTTCTCACTAGTTCTATATTTGATTGTCTTTGATTTGAAATGATTGGATTTCTTTCACTATTCCTTGTCTTGTTTGAATATCCTGCTTTTTCTAAAACATTTAATTTTGAGTGATAATTCATCCCTGCTTTGTGCATAAACTGTCTTTCCTTTTTAAAAGTGGATATTTTATGTCATATTCCAGAGGCGCCTTCTTGAACAACGAGCCATAGTTGATGTTGAAGATGGCAAGTATTTGAATGAGGACAATGATCCAAGATCTGTAAGCACTGTGCACTATTTCATAGAGGGATAGTTAATTTTGTTATCGATGTTGTATGGAAAATTGCTTCATTTTGGCTGAATCTGCACTCAGTTGATTAACCTAAAGGAGAGTTTCACATTAACCCTATTTGTTGATTTGAAATGCATCGTAGCAACATGATGTTTGTCAGTTTAATTTTCTTTTTTTTGGCAATGATATTTTCCTACATTTAGTTTTCATTGTGTGCATTACTGCGTAGCTATTTTGTTCTATGGAAAAATTGATTAAATGGTACTAAGCAAAGTAGGGGAGGTATGTCTTTTCAAACACTTATTTACTATGCCTTTAGTTAATGTGATAAGAATATTTCCTAGATTTGTAACCTAACATCTTAGTTTCTTTGTAATGTTGGAATGGTGAGAAGAAAATTAGCCCTTGGCAACTGTCTTTACTTTCATCACTGCCGCTAGCACAATGCGAATATGCATTTGATTATTTTCAATAATTTTTTTGGCCATCGCTGGATATTTGGTTGCACTGAAGAGAAAGAGTTTCTTTTAGTATCATCTTCTGAACTATCCTGCTTTTGTAATCACAGCCGAAAATTTGCACCTTCCAGTTCCATTTCATCATGTGGGTTTCTCTGAATATTCAATTATATTTTCTCGTCAATAAGCCTAGTGGCTTTTGACATCTTGATCTGAACTCATGGAGGAATATTTGAAGGCTATTAGACTTATATCCTAGTATGCATCAGTATTAAACTAATTTGCAAGTAAACTTTAACCCCACCTCTCACCCGCTGCATCGTTCTGCATGTTCTTCCTCCAAACTCTTCAATACTTGTTCATAATGCACAAATTTCATCTCCATTGATGTGCTTTGAACATGAATAACATTTTGATTATCCCTTGTACTATTTAATGATGAGCGATTAAAGTTCAATGTCGAATTTCTTTTATGATTCCCAGGCTCTGGAATACTTATTGGATGACGTATGTGACTTTCTGTCTTTGCATTATAAAATTGAAAATAGAAATGAGAGCAGTGAAGGCCAGGATGGCTGTGTTCACGTACTTAAGTCATTTCTGGATTACATATCTATGAGGGAATCAGAAAATTTTAGATCAAGACGACAAGATAATGACAATTCTATTACGTTGACAACCATTCATCAGGTTATCCATTTCTGCGAAATTTTTGAATTTTGTTTTCGTAAAGTTTCATAGTAAGTTTGAGAATGATAAAGGTTTTGTTTTCCTTTGCAGTCAAAAGGTCTGGAATGGGACATTGTTTTCATTGTGAAGGTATGACTCATCGCCTAAATATGCTTTTTATCTCAAGGTAGGTTTAATAGAATCAGGTTCTGCTCTGTTCGATCCCCTTGGCCCATTCTCTGGCTACTAAAATAGCAATTTTCTTTAAGCTGTTATAAGTTGGTAAGACTATGGAGCTAGATTTTGCTTAAGAAGGATGTTGATTGGCTTTATCTTTGTATTTTATCTGTTAAATTTGCATATAGTTGAAAATGATATAGTTAATGTTCCAGCAAATGAATGTCTAAATTATTCTTCTATGGTGCTTCACCGCTTCTAAGAAAGCAATATGCGATGCAAAGAGTTTAGCTTTTAGTGATTTATATAATAGATTAGATACTAAGGAGGGAGAAAGATATATGTATAAGCTAGCCAAACAAAGAGATAGGAGTAGTAAGGATTTAGTTCAAGTGAAGTGTATTAAGGATGAAGATCAAAAAGTACTTTTTTTAGAAGATGATATTCAACAAAGGTGGATGAGATATTTTGCTAAACTTTTTAATGAAGAATGTGAAAATAAAATTGACTGTAGTGATCTTAGCACCCTAAATGAAAATAAAGATTTATGTTTTTATCGGCGTATTAGTAAAACCGAAGTTAGAGAGGCTTTGAAGAAAATGAAGGGTGGAAAAGCTGTTGGACCTGATGATATTCCAATAGAGGTGTGGAAATGCTTAGGAGATGAAAGAATTTCTTGGCTTACTAAACTTTTTAATACTGTTTTGAAGACTAAAAAGATGCCAGATGAGTGGAGAATGAGTGTGTTAATCCCTATTTTTAAGAATAAAGGTGATGCACAAGATTGTGCGAATTATAGAGGAATTAAGTTAATGTGTCATACTTTAAAACTATGGGAACGAGTTATGGAGCATAGGTTGCGGCGTGATACTAATGTTTCTCAAAATCAATTTGGATTCATGCCGGGTAGGTCTACTATGGAAGCCATACATTTATTAAGAGGTTTGATGGAGAAATATAGAGAGAATAAGGAGGATTTACATATGATATTTATTGATTTAGAAAAAGCATATGATAAAGTTCCAAGAGAAGTGCTATGGAGAGTTCTTGAAAAGAAAAGAGTTAATAATGCTTATATTCAAATCATTAAAGATATGTATGCAGGAGCTATTACTTGTGTTCAAACACAAGGTGGTTTGACCAAGTATTTCCCTATTTCGGTTGGATTACATCAAGGATCAGCCTTAAGCCCATATCTTTTTGCTTTAGTCATGGATGTTCTCACTAGACATTTGCAAGAGGATGTACCTTGGTGTATGCTTTTTGCTGATGATATTCTTCTTGTTGATAAGACTAGAGAGGGAGTTGAAGGTAAACTAGAATTGTGGAGGTCAACTTTAGAGTCTAAAGGTTTTCGCTTGAGTAGATCTAAAACGGAATATATGGAGTGTAATTTTAGTAATAATAGACCTAGTGAGGGCATTGTGACTTTGGCCGATCAAGTCATTAATAAGAGTACACGTTTTAGATATCTTGGATCTATTGTTCAGAGTGATGGTGATATAGATGGGGATATTATCAGCAGAATCCAAGTTGGATGGTTGAAGTGGAGGAATGCATCAGGCTTATTGTGTGATAGAAAAGTACCTCTCAAACTTAAGGGAAAATTCTATAAGATGGTGGTGAGACCTGCAATGCTTTATGGTGCCGAATGTTGGCCATTAAAAGAGAAGCATAATTCTAAGTTAAGTGTTGCAGAGATGAGGATGCTCAGGTGGATGAGTGGCTTTACCCTTAGAGATAGGATACGAAATGAGCATATTCGTGAAAAGGTTGGAGTAGCTCCAGTGGAAGATAAGATTAGAGAGAGTCTCCTTAGATGGTTTGGTCACGTAAAACGGCGGCCTCCCGATGACCCGGTTAGGAAAGTAGAGGTCTTAGATTTGACTTATGTTAAGAAAGGTAGAGGTAGACCTAAAAAGACTTGGTTAGAAAATATTAAAAATGATCTTTCTTTATTAGATTTAAACGAGAATTTGACTTTTAACAGGACACAATGGAGAAAAAGGATTCATGTAGCCGACCCCACGTAGTGGGATAAAGGCTTGATGTTGTTGTTGTTGTTGTTGTTGGTGCTTCACCGCTTCCAAACTTTATACTCAGCAAGCATGGAAGAATAATTAAAGAGAAAAAATGTCTAGAATAGAAGTGAAAACAGCATACAATATTTTTCAAGCAGGAGGTCATTCTCTAAGCCCTACCGACTTATATGAACAATAACAACAACATTGAACCCTATGTTATGGTCAGGATGATTTCTGAGAAAGAGCTGACACAGGCTTATAAAAATTTAGCCCACCCTAAGACAATCAAAATATTCAAGTCCAAATGCCAGAAAATCCTGGTTTTATGAGTCAAGATGATGCATATGGTGGATGCTAAAATGATAGGAACTTTAATTTTAAATAGGGCTCAGGTAGGGTAAAAGCCTAAAAGGCAAACCTAAATCCTCAACCTGTGAAAAATTTTGGAGCTGTGGTCATCTGAAACAGCAAAATTGTTGAATATTAAAGTTATAGAGACTGGAGGGTTGATCAAACCAAGAATTATCCAATTCTAATGATTGGTGAGAGTGATAAGCCCAAATATTGAGTGGGTCAGGAAGGTTTTGTTAGCTGACAACTGAAGAGAGAGAATGTGAAAAATAAAATAGGAGAAAAAATGATGTGGAACATCATAGCTTAAGTGTTCCTTAGGACTAGCTTACTATAGTTTGTTACAATATTTTTAGAATCTTCTTCATAGCTTATATAAGCAAGATATTGTAAGGAAGAGACATTGATGATATATTAATCTCTTTGAAGCTTTGAAAGCTTGTGTTTGTGTTTGTTTCCCTGGATTGGGATTTTTCTTCTTATAGGTCCGATTCTTCCGACCATCACCACATCACTTTAGTATCAGAGCCTGGAGCTTGCGAATAACGATGGATTGCATAGGAAGGTGGGCTGTTGACGACGATCAAAGCCGAAGAATAAGAAGGGTGGTCGACGACGATCGACACCAAAGTAGGTGGGTTGCCGACGACATTCGCATTCTCCTTATGGACTGAAGGTTTTTGTGGTGATTGTTGGAAGAATCGGACCTGCAAGAAGAAAAATCTCAATCCAGGGAAACAAACACAAACACAAGCTTTCAAAGCTTCAAAGAGATTAATATATCATCAATGTCCCTTCCTTACAATATCTTGCTTATATAAGCTATGAAGAAGATTCTAAAAATATTGTAAGAAAGTATAGTAGGTTAGTCCTAAGGAACACTTAAGCTATGATGTTCCACATCAAAAAAGTGGGAAGAGAACAAAGGAGAGAAATAATTTACCATCCAATTCATTCAAATCTCATAGTTATTGATTGCAAACAATTGAGCTCTTTTATAGACAACACCAAACTAATACATGCCTAAAAAGATTAAGATGAAAATGACCCCTTAGTTCGTTATGAAGGATTGAAATAATCTTCGATTATTTAAAGTCACATTTAATTTCTTTGACTTTTTAAATAGGGACCTAAATGGTCCCACAGAATGTCTAATTTGGTCCCTATTAAAGGAGTGAAGGGATCAATTTGATACTTTTCTATAGTCGGGGATTATTTTGATCCTTCAAAAAAAGTTAGGGGACCAATTCAATCCTTTTCTCATGCCTAAATGAACCCTATTTAACAGATTAGCATATCTTGATTTCATGATTATCTAGACACAAAACAAGTACGCAAATAATAAAATATGATATAATGCAATAAAAATAAATTGCAATACTATAATAAAATCTTGATCTCAGGAGGTTGTCATGTACTTGATGTAGTGATATACTACATTGAACTCTTCAGCTTCAGAGTTTGTTGGCGTATGCCATGGTGCAGGAGGTGATGCAGTTGATCCATGTATATCTTTATGGTCATCTTGTGGGATAGTGAAGATACTCAAACAAAATTGTAGGAAACAAACTCATGATATGTGCTAGTTGTCGAGAACTATTTTTATTTTGTCATGCATGGCAAAACTTCTTGTAGCTTGTTTGTGATAGAAGAGGCATCATAACCTCTATCACAGTAATCTTTTCAGGAAAAGAAAGCAAGAACTTTGCTTGTTTTGCATCATTATCTGGCATGGTTTGTTGTGGCTTAGGTACAAAAATAATTCATGGAATTGATGCAGTTTTAGGTTCAAATAATTTTTCGAGTCACTTTTTTTTTTGTTCAGGCTGAAGAAAATTATCATTAAGGCACTAATCTATAGATCCTAGATTATTTTCATGTATATCTTTTATTGGCACTATCTATTTTTTCCAAGGATCCGCTAGATCCTCTTACTCCGTCTATGGAGGGATTTGTTGTTTGTTTGCAAAATATGTGCAGTGTTGTGCATTGTTTAAAATTGCACAATATGAGGCTCGTCTTGAGGCCCACCTCAATGCAATTCCAGTGAAAATGCCTTGAGGCTTATACCTCGAGCTTTTTTTATGAGGCTTGTGCTTCAGCTTTGGCTGAGGCCCGCCTTGAGGTGTGCCTTGCCTTATTAGCGTACGCCTCACCCGACTTATTAGTGTGAGGTGTACGTCTCACCTTTAGAGTAGCCACTGACTGAGCAGCTGAAAAAGGACAATTTCAATTCGGGGGAAGCTCCGACACAAGCCTTTGAGCAGCTAAAAAAAGCCATGGCCAACGTGCTAGTATTAACAATTTCTGACTTTAGAAAACCATTTATGATGGAGACAGATGCATCAGGATACAGATTAGGAACAATGCTCATGCAGGATTATCGACCCATTGCTTATTTCAGTCAGGTGCTCACTTCTAGGGCGAGGCTCAAGTTTGTATACGAGTAGGAGTTGATGGCAATTGTCTTGGCCATCCAAAAGTGGTGACCTTATTTGTTGTGGCGATATTTTTTCGTCAGGACAGATCAGAGAAGTTTAAAATTTTTGCTGGAGCAGAGGATGGTGACTTAAGAACATTAACGGTGGTTGTCCAAGTTATTAGGATATAACTTTGAGATTCAGTATCGCCTAGGAGAATAAGGTTGTGGATGCATTATCATGGAAGACGAACGAGCTGCACTTGACAGCTCTATCAGTACCTGTGATCCTACATTGGGAAGCCCTGAGACAAAAGAGTAAATAAGATAAGGGTTTGAGGAAGATCAGAGCCGACTTATTGCAGCACCCGGCCAGTCATCCCGGTTACACACTAAGGGGCACCTAACTACTACATCAAGGGTGATTCGTTTTGCCGAGGGGGTTGGAATACATCCTCTGATATTACAGGAGTTTCATGGCAGCGTAGTTGGAGGACATTCAGGAGCTCAGAAAACCTACAACCGGCTATCAGCAGAACTATACTGGGTGGGGATGCACCACGATGTAGAGGAATGGGTAGCGAGATGTGATGTATGCCAGAGGTACAAGTACTTGGCCAAGACACCGAGAGGGCTACCATAGTCGCTAGCTGTACCAGAGAGGGTGTGGGAGGAGGTGAGGATGTATTTGATCGAGGGGTTGCCGCGTTCGGAGGGATTTTCAATGATACTCGTATTAGTGGATTGCTTGAGCAAGTGTGCACACTTCATCCCTCTGAAACACCCTTACACCGCGATCTCTGTGGCTATTGTTTTTATACGAGAGGTGGTGCGCTTGCATGGATTTCCAGAATCCATTTTATCAGATAGGGACAAGGTGTTCCTTAGCCACTTTTGGAAGGAGCTGTTTCTTTTACAGGGGATAGTCCTGAAGAGTCCTCAAGATAAACACAACATATCATCCCCAGACAGATGGCCAGACAAAAGTGGTCAACAGAAGCATAGAGACCTATTTGAGATGCTTTGTATCAAACACGTAGAAGAGTTCGACAAGGTGGATTGTGTGGGCAGAATATTGCTACAACATTTTGTTCCATTCAACAACAAAGACCACTCCTCTCAGGTTTCTTTATGGGAGAGATCTACCCATCTAATTCATTATGGGCAGAGCACTACACCCGTGTCCAGCGTCAAGCAATAATTAGAGAAGAGGGACATGGTATTATCTGAGCTAAATGGATATTTGTTGAGAGCCCAATAGATCATGAAAAGGAAGGCTGATGAGCACAAGAGAGAAGTAAGCTTCGAGCCAGGTGAGATTATTTACTTAAAATTGAGGCTCTACAGACAAAAAATGCTAGCCATAAGGAGGAATGAGAAATTATCCCCGCGGTACTTTGGGCTTTATGAGGTCGTGGAGTGTATTGGAGCAGCTGCCTATCGACTGAGGCTACCACCTTCATCAGCTTTGCACCCAGTCTTTCATGTCTCACGGTTGAGGAAGGCGGTATGAGAGCATACACCATCATCTCTACCCCCAACTTTAACAGAGGAATGAAGGTCATTTTGGAACCCCTGGAAGTAGCGGGTATGCGCAGAGAGGAGATAAGAGCATGATGCCACATGGGAGTCATATGAGACAATCAGGAGATAGTTCCCTACCTTCCACCTTGAGGACAGTGTGCATTTTGGGGTGGGGAGTATTGATCTGGGAGAGGGCGGCAGGTTGATCCCCTTTGTGGTGCCCAATCTATCATTACATATGTGAGAAGAGTAATTAAGGAAGGGATCAATTATGAAGGATTTTCTAATTTAAATTCAAATTAGAGAGGGAAGTATATTAGGAAAGGGGGGGGGGGGGGTTGAGTTAGGAGAGAAATAGGAGAAGCTTATTAAAGGCTAAGTTTAGGGTTTATTTTGGTTATGCAGAATTTTATTTGAGAGTTGTTATAGTTTTTTTTTTCGTAAGGGCTTCCTAGTGGCGTCTAGGTTGTTTGGGAGAATCGATCTACCTCTCGAATTGTAAATTGCTTGTATCAAAAATTAGTCATCTATATTTGTATTTCTACAGTTTTTCCATTGTATGTTTGCTGTTTTGTCTCCTAGGCATATCAGAGTTATTCATATGTTTAATGACCAATTATGGATCCAATAAAGCTGGTTCTATTCAAACTCTATTAGGAATTTAATTCATTGATTTAGTGGCAGGTTTCTAAATATTATGCATATAACAATCATAAGATTGGGTTTTTTAATCTCAGACTCATGAGACATCAGATAAAGCCTATTTCTGAGGAATCAAACAAAAAATTCTTTTATTTATTATTCACTATTCCTCTGAATAACGACTTGCTTCTTATGGTACAAAATTTGTAGACTATATTGGGTATGTTGTGTACTTCTGCATATAATTTTAAATTGTTGTTTATTAGCCTTTTTTATTCTTTTGTTTTTGGCACATGTCAAGATTTTTCATGTGGCATTAGCTTAAATGTAGAATTATAATTAGCCTTAATTTTGATATTTTAATGATTGGATGGACAATGTATACAATTTTTTCTATCTTTTCATTCCCCTGCGATTATTCTATAATCCTAACATACAGGCAAATGATACCGAGATTCCATTACTCCATGAGTTTGATGGTGCTGTGCAGGAAAATGGGATGAAATTAGAGGTGCACCTAGCTGATTCCTTTTTCTTCATTTAGTTATCTTTTACTTCGTAAAAAAATTTTCTGTACCTCATTCATTCAAGTGAATTTATGTTTTCTTATAGGAGGAACGAAGATTACTTTATGTTGCCATGACTCGTGCTCGTGAAAAGTTATATATTTTATATAATACCGTGGACTGTAATTGGAAGGTAAAAAATTTACTTATTTGTAACACAATTTCTGTTTTTTGCTTTTATTCACTTTTTCCTTATTTCCACTTATCGTTCCAGTTGCTCCAACCATCAAGGTTTTTGAAGGAGATCCCTGGTCATCTTGTTGAACTCCAGGTGCGTGATCAGTCGTTGTATTGGCTCTGTCTACACTAATTGTTTACGCTGGACAAAAGAAAATATTTTGCATCACTGGTTAAGCTGACGTAAGTGCTATGGTGCAAAACATAAGCTATACAATGAAGTCACTAAAGGCGTCTCTTCATCACTTCATGAGATGAAGACTAAAAAATTCTCAGGATATGTTAGGGCTATTAGAAAGAATATCGGTCAGCTTTTAATATGCTTTTTTGAAAATTTGTTTAAGCTTTCAAAGCCATCAAGTAATAGTATTTTATATTTATTAAATTGATGAATTTTTACTTGTGAAAATCTTTCTTTACTGAATTACGTTGACGTAAATATTTTTAAGGCTTATGTGTATTTGCTTATCTAAAACAATTGTCAATTGGAGACTATTCAATAATATTTAATTTTCTTCATAGTTTATTAATTGATATTTAAAGGTTTCAATTTAGTGGCTGTTGACCTTCTGCATTTGAGAAAGATATTTTGTCATTGTTGAGCTCTATGAATAAGAAGCAAAATTGTTGTAATTGCCTTTCTGTTTCTTGGTCAAATGAATATGTAGGGTGAGGCACAAGCAAATAAACTGGGAGATTTACATGCTGAAAGTAGAACTGATCTTTTTTATTCCAAATGTGCATCACCAAATGAAGTAGTTAAAAACTGTAGCAGTGAACATTTTCCAGACAGTTTAATAGAAATGCCGGATGCTGGTGTTGGGAATGACTTTTTGAAGAGGTACTTGTGAAATATTACATTTGATAAAAATAGCATGCAGCTCATGCAACTTATATCTGGTTTTTGTGTTTATAATATATGTTCCAATTTTGTCTTGTTTTTATTGGATAGCTTCAACATCGAAGAACGGTTGATTGTCTCACATTTATTTCACCAATGGGCCAAAAAGCAAGCATTTCAACATCCAAAACGGCTGCTTGATAAGGTTTTTTTTTGTATTTTCATTTAAAATAAATCATTTATGCTTGTATAGCATATTGAAACCATTGAAGGTGCTTTATATGTTGGTGTGGCATTATTGTGCTGTGGTTTTTAGTGGTCATTTTGCAGCTGTCTCTTTTATTTATTAGGGGCGCTGTCAAGGACATTAATACGGATGATCTTAATTTATAGAATTGTCAGCTAAGAGCCTTTAGTTAAGGTATATAGTCATCATTTCAAGTTGGCATGAATTTGCATTGAGGTGTGTGATCAATGGGTCCTGATATCCGATAGATGGATCATATTTCAATGGAGAAGAGAAGCAGGAGAGAGGGAAGCATGGAAAATAAAAATAGAGAGAATAAAGCATGGATGGGGAAGAAGAAGGGAGGGAAATGGAAAGCGAGATAAATGGATTTTCTTGAGACAAGGCGATGAGAGAGAATACGTGGAACAGAGAAACCAAACTGAGAGAGGCTAAGTTGAGCAACATCGTTGTGAGAGAGAGAATGGAAGTGCCATGGGACACAAGGAGAAAAGAGGGATCACTGAACCTGGAGAGTTATTTTAGGAGAATAACCTGAACTTCTCAAAGAATTAAGTGCACCTCTAAGTTTCTTAGAATTAAGTACTATGTTTTCCTCTTCTTGGCTTCCCTTCCTAAAATTTGATTTAAGTAGATCAAATCTCCTTTGAAATTCTCAAAGATCAAATCTTTGAACAAGACTTTCTCAAACTCCGAAATGAAAATATTAGTCAATATTTTAATGATTATAAAGAAACCACTAGTTTAATAAAAAAAATCTCAATTAACAAATGCTTGAAATATAATTAACCATATGGGTTTACCCCTATAAGGCATCCGTACCCTATAATAAAATAAATCCTATTCAACAAAATATTGAATAGAAGAAAATCTCTTTTAAAAATAAAATTATGAATTTTGTTATTGAGTCCAAGCGACATAATATTTTTGTTCTTATATTGTAATAACTCATATTTTGATCCAGTCAAATAATTTTTAGGAGTCATTATAAGTCTAAATTATAAACCATCTTCACTATAATATGATAATATTGTATTTTAATTATAATATTATTATTTTATGAATTCAGATTTCCCCCTTAAATATGAATTCATTTTCTATCCTAGTAGCTACAGCACCCACACCGCAGCCCCACCTCCGTCTCCCTGCTTGCAGGATACTCCATTCGGATTTCCAGCTGGTAGAGAATGAAATGAGGAAATGCAAAGGCTTTTTAGTTAGTTAATTAATTAATATACTATACATTCCACTATCTTTCCACTCAGCTTTACTCTCAGCCACATGATCCCACTCATAGCAAACCCACCATTGCATGCTCAGGTAAGTGGGTTGATGGCTGAATAAAATATTCATTTTGAAATTTTCTTCTTTTTTGTTCAATAGCAATGATGGCTACTAGGTATTAATTAAGAGTCAATTCACTTAATTTCCATTAAATGTTAATGAGATGTGTAACAGTTTATTCCTATAATAGTTATGCATATAGATATGTACAATTGACTTCATAATTGACATATATTTCTATATATCAAAATGCTCAAAATTAAAGGTAGATTTCAATGAAAATAAATAACATTTATAGAAAGTTTATACTTACCTTTACTTTGAATATTTTGGTTATTATAAATTTTCTTCTAACTTTTGGCTCAGTGTGAAAAATTGATACTTGTTGGTACAAGTGAGGGTTTTGAGACGTCAGGTGTCTGTTTTATAAATTGATTTTACCAAAGTTTTTTAAACATGAACTATTTTATGAATATTTTTCTATAATTTTTGAAATTTCCGATTTGAAAATATTAAAGAATTTATATTGATTTTTTGCGAAAATTAAATAACTGCATAATTACATTTATATATTATTGTTATTTTATTATAAATATCCTATTCCATTACCTTGCCCTTAAAGTCATTTAATCTTCCGTAATTTGACTAATAGAGAGCAGTTAGAGGAAAAAATAAAAGAAAAGTGAAGAGAGAAAAAGAAAGTGAAGATTTGGAGGCTGTAAAGCGATTTTCGTTAGTCGACCCTCTTGAGAAATTTGCTCGTCTCATTGTAAGAAACCATTACCCTATTTCTGATTTTAAGGATTTTGTATATTTTTAATTTTTGATTTGATCAAAAGTTTCAAATGTTGTGATATCTTGATTTTTAGTAAACTTTCATTGCATAATTTTTAGTATGTGATAGATGTCGTCAATATAAACATTTTAACTGTAATATTATTGAATTTCACTGGGTAAAATAGAAGTTATTGAATTTTGTATGATTTATACTGTATAGAAATTAGATATTTTTATTTAAGCATACTATTAATACAAACATTGAGAATAAAAATGAGTATGTGATTAGGTAACCATTGGTCGTTATTCTTGTTATCATACGATGATAATAATGTGTGAGAACAAGTAAAAGTTGATTTCATCAATGTTGGTTGGAAACTTATTGACATGTACATAATGGTGGGCCGACGAGCTTTCCTTTAAATACTATAGTTTAGTGTTATCATTTACTAATTCACGTGATATTGATTGGGGGTTATAAAGAGTTATTACTGTCCTAACGGACAAACAGTGACAACTCTATTTACTGAACCAGCGGGATACTGATATGGATTACTGCTTACTGGAAAAAACTGCTTAAATAAGGACTTTTACTTATTTAATGTGACTTCTAAAATGCATTCTATTGATTCATTTATTTCTTTACTGTTATTATTTATTGATTTGTTGTCACTGTACGAGTTTACTGTTACTGCCATAGGTTTTACTGATGATAATGTACTGATACTGAGCATGTGATTAAGATGCATTTGATACTTATATAGAATAATTGGATAGCATGTGTACATCATTATAGGGTTTTATTGCATTGATATGATTTCGACAATCTTTACCAATGCATTGATTTTATCGTTTTATATGATTTATTTATTGATTGATAGTATTGATACGACGACTGCTTTATCGATTCGATGACCGTACTAGTTTATTGATTTCCCCACAGTACTGTTTTATTAACTTCCGTATTATTTTATTGGCTTCCGTACTGTATTGTTTTATTGGCCATATGTGACACCTCTAGATTCAACTGTTGTTTTGAACTGTTTTGACTCGAGTGGAAAAGGTAAATTTTTTATTTTTTTTTAAGGTTTGAACCCCTTTGCATGTCTTTGGGAGTGATTTGGTGCATGAAAATGGTTGACTGTATTCTGAAATGAGTCCTAAGTATTTGAAGTGAATTTTGCCAAAATTTGAGGAATGTCATTATTAGAGTGCCCCAATGTTGGGTGTCTGAGCGCCTCAGCGCTGCTACAGTACCAACCGCCAAATAATAACATTGCAGCGCTATAGGCTCTGAACTTTGAGATTTTGAACTAGCGTCGCAGTGCTAGGTTATAACGCTGCATCGCTAAGCCACTTGCTGCACTTTAAATATATTTTAAAACCACTCTTTGATTCATTTTGATCTCATTTAGCCAACATTGAGGAGAGAGAAAGAGAGAGGTTTGGAATAAAAAGTCAATTTTTGAATCGTTTTTACCCGTCGGCACATTTGGGAAAGTTGTCTGGATCGAGGTAAGTCACATTATGCGTATCTCAGTTTTTAAAAATATGAAATTTTTCCAAAATTTTCGATTAAATTTATATTTTCATTACTGATAAACGAGGATAACTTTGCACTGATAAGTTTTCACCGGATAATTTTTTATATGTTATAAATATTGAAATTATGAACGTTTTGAATAATTTTTGAAAATTTTATACTGGGTATTTTGGAATTTGTGTGATTTTAGTTGAATAGAAAATAATCAAGACTCTTAAAAATAATGTCGTAGTACAATTAAAGTATTAAAACAGTGTTTTACACAATCCTTGATAATTTAGTTTTGTTTTGAAACTGTAAAACTTTGCTCAGTAGGAATTTTTGTTATCTACCATTATAGAAAACTATGTAAATCTGATATGTACTTAATTATGTTTCAATTGCTACAATGTGATGAAATATGTGCTTATTTGATTGAATTATGGCTGTTGGGAGATATAAGGGGCTAAAATTTTTTTGAGATTCTATTTGTGTCCGGGAATAATCTTGTGCCTATAAGGCATGTTCTGATGGCTATATGCCATGTTCTAGTGCCTACGGACATATTCTAGGGGTATAAGCATAAAGGGAGTAATAAGGGGTCAGAATCTTTTGAGATTTTGTCTGGGTCCGGGAAAAGATAGAACTGATATAAACTGTTCTATTTTGTTTTGTAATATGAATTTTAGTTTATTAGATTGCTCAGTATTATTACTTAAATCTTTGAATAATTGCTATTCTTTTTTACTACCCAGTGATTTATTATACTGCATTTAATTATTTTTAAATATTCTGAAAATTATTTAATAAATGAATTTAGAAATTTAGATCAGTTTGTGTGGCCTATTGAGCTATTATAGCTCACTGTATTGCTTCTGGTTTTTAGGATCTTGAAAGGAAAGGAGCTTGTTGATTAGCAGTTTATGATCATATCTTAGTTGATAGGTATTTCTCTCTTTTGATTTTTGTACAGTTATGATTAGTTTATTATTTAATTTTGTAGTTTCTACTTGTAGCCATGTACTTCAGGGTAAATTCTATAAGATGGTGGTGAGACCTGCAATGCTTTATAGTGCCGAATGTTGGCCATTAAAAGAGAAGCATAATACTAAGTTAAGTGTTGCAGAGATGAGGATGCTCAGGTGGATGAGTGGCTTTACCCTTAGAGATAGGATACGAAATGAGCATATACGTGAAACGCTCGGAGTAGCTCCAGTGGAAGATAAGATTAGAGAGAGTCGCCTTAAATGGTTTGGTCACATAAAACGGCGGCCTTCCGATGATCCGGTTAGGAAAGTAGAGGTATTAGATGTGACTTATGTTAAGAAAGGTAGAGGTAGACCTGAAAATACTTGGTTAAAAATATTAGAAATAATCTTTCTTTGTTAGATTTAAACGAGAATTTGACTTTTAACAGGACACAATGGAGAAAAAGGATTCATGTAGTCGACCCCACGTAGTGGGACAAAGGCTTGATGTTGTTGTTGTTGTACTTGTAGTCATGTACTATAGTATAGATACATTTTTATGAAAAATAAGAGAAATCTTGTGAATGAGTTTATTTTTAGTACTTGGATGTTTTAGAAGCTCTATAGTCTGTTAATTATTTAAAAGAAATATTGGAAGAGAATTTGAAACATTCCAAAACTAGATTTTTGGGATTTGCTTTTCATTACTCAACACAGTAGGAATCCTGTTCAGGTTGGGTTGTGATACTACAAACTTTACTGCTTTTGTATGTGTGTTTTGTTGGTTTTGCATCGATTCATAATCATATGATTACTATTGCTATGAATTGGCTGACGATATGCATATTGCTTCTTTACCGTACTTTGAGTCAGTTGTAAAAATTGAGTACTTGTTGGGCTCTTGAGCTCATTATACATAGTTAAATGATTTCAAGTCAGAATAAGGGAGCAGGGGTGTGAGATTGATCAACATCCTTCAAGTTCAAGTTTTTATTATTTTAGCTATTCTTTTGTATTCTGGACAGAGTAGTTGTGATATGATTGTATAGATCCTAAGTAGTGTACATGATTTTTTGAGAAATAAATACATATGTATATGTTGATGTTTTGATCGATAATTTTATTTCCGCTGATATTTATATTAATGAAAAAAATTAGGTATCTCTAGTTGTTATATATTAAAAGATAAAAGAATAATTTTTACAAATTAGATTTTGGGGCATCAAAGGTCTAATATATTATCTTCTATGTCATGCTCAATCACAAAATATCTCAATATATTAAGAATGGATGACAAAATTTCTCCAACAATAGGTAGAAGTAGACCCAAAAAGACTTGGCTAGAAAATATTAGTAACGACTTTTCTTGTATTAAATTTAAATGAGAATTTGACTCTTAACAAGACACAATGGAGAACAATAATTTGTGTAGCCGATCCCACATAGTGGGATAAAGGCATGTTGTTGTTGTTGTCGTCAGATTAGGACAAAACCATCTAAAAATTTCAATCAGCTAATATTTGAAGTTTTAAGGTTTTCTTATGTGCTAAGGTTCACTTGACATTTTTCTGTGTATTTTATTGTTTCTATGGTTCTATGCATTTACTTCTATGTATCTGTGGCTACAGGTCAACTTTGTGATTGATGAAAGGTTGAGGAATAAAACATACAAACATAAGGTCTTGCTTTTTACATACTCTTTTTTGTTTTAGTTTCCATTCTTACATTGATTTATTTAGTTTACATGGCAATGCTTAAAGTAGTATGCAAGTTAATTTTCTATTTATGCTGTCATCTTTTGTACTGATCTTGGAAATCGATGGCACATTGGCCTCATCAAGTTTTATATTATAAAAGGAGTATGCAGGGCATCATGGTGCTTGACAGAGATAAATAACATGAAAATAAGATCAGAGAACTAGAAATCTTGCAAAAGAACCACGTGACCTCAAGGTTTTTAAGCAACTATTGGCCTTCCCCTAACAAAACCAGACTAATGAACCTTTTAAAATAATTTATTTAATTATTCAAATAATTCAAAAATTAAACTGGCCGGTTCAAGACAACCGTGACCAGTTCAGTGGTTTGTCAATTGAACCGGCGGTTCTGACCGGTTCGATGTAGAAACGGATTTTAGGATGAACCGGATCGGTCATAAGACTGGTTCACGGTTGCGGTCCAGTTCGGTTTTTAAAACAGTGTATTTATCTATTCTCTTGTGAACTTTTATACTTTTTTTTTTCTTGTATAACTAACTTGTTGATGTAATGGTCTACATTGTTTTTCTTTTGGGAACTTTTATACTTTTTTTTCTAGTATGACTAACTTGTTGATGTAATGGTCTACTTTTTTTTTTTTTTTTGAAAAGCTGTAAATTCCCAGTTACATTGAACCACAAGTAATTGGGATAAACGTAATTATTTCGATGATGTAAATTTCTTATTATCATTGCGTCCAATGTTGTTAAATGCATGCTTTTTTAAGATTGATGGGTATTTGAAAAGATATTCAATATCATCACAATGACTAAAGTTATTAGGTTCTCATGTGCGCTTAACTTTCCTTTTGCTATGTTTGTTAATAGTGCTTTTTTCTTGTTTAGTTAAGATTAAGTATATGCTCATTACCTAGCATTGCTAAAGACCGCCAGGTTTTCCATTTTTAACATTTAAAGATCAAAAAACGAAAGTAGATAATACTCCTAAACATCCTTGGGGGGAATCTGACATTTCTTCTTTCATATATGTTACGGGGATTTGTTTGAAATTTAATTATAGTATGATGAATATAAAATCATATTTCATGTTTTCAATCTGCTGAAGTATTATATATTGTCGGGTACCTTTGGTCTTTTCCAAGTACTCCTTGTTATCTTGGATATAGGCTGAACTGTTTAATGCTTATGCGCAGAAATTTTCATATATAATCATTCAAGCAACTTTCATAATATTTTTCATTAATTTCAGCTTTTACTTGTTGTTTTGTTCACTGGATACTTGCAATCTTTGTTTTTACCATTGAAATTTGTTAATGCAGGATACCTTGCGTGTTTTAAAATCCTGTTTAAGTAATGATCAAGCTTTCCACTATGCGCAATATGTAAGATATTTCTGAATTTCAACAAAATGTTATTTTATTTCATCTAATATCAGTGGATGAGCATGTACATGGTTCAGGTTTTGAGGTGGGAGCAGATCCCTATTTACAGGCGTGCTCATTTGATGAGAGAAAAGCAGGTTTGTTATAGACCAAATTTGGTGTCTGCTTTGATTTAGTAAACAGAAATCATCATTTGATATGTTTTTGTAGCTCAATTTGAAACATTCTAACGTTAGCCTTATGCATAAATAGCTGGCCAGTGATTAGCCGAAAGAGGTCAATTTAACTAGAAGGATGGAATTCTTTGATTGATAGGGTAATAATTTTACAATCTATCTCTTGCTTTCGTCTAGGTCCTCAAGTTAAGGCATTGCATACAGGGATGTGAAGTGCATATGACTATATAATTCCTGCTTACATAAATAAGGAAGTATAATTGTTTTGACGTATATTTTCGTATAGAGATAGAATTAGCTCGGATCGAGCCGATTCAAGCCCGACTGGGCTTGATCGAGCGAGCGTCGTCAACCTAAAATTGATCCAAATCAGACCTCAATTAAATTAAATTAAATTAAATTAAATTTTATCAAATTAAGTTTAAATTGATCGAATCGACCCAAAATCGGTCCAAATCAAACCAAATTCGGCCTCGTAAAACCAAATTCGATGCAATTCGGCGCCAATTCGAGCCCAATTTTGTAAAATTGGCTCGATTGGACCCAATCGGACCCAAATTATTTCGTATCGAGTCGATTTGGGCTCAATTTCAGCCCAATTTATCAAATTTGGGCTGATCTGACATTCTAAATCTGGCAATCGAATCAGCGGCCGTGATCTCCTCGATTTCGGTTGTCTACGTGTGCTGCCTCTCGTCAAATCCCGCAACGGGATTTCTAATCCTCAGATATACGAAATCTCAGAGCATAAAATCTCATTTCGAGTATAGAGGGAGAGGGAAAAGGGACATTAGATCTTTTGGCTTGCGGTCCATCCATATGAGAGACGATTGCGGTTTTCCCTTGCTTCCTTCGTGCGTCCGACTTAGCAAAACAAGAGAGGAAGGGAGAGAACTCTTGCGTCTACACGAGAGAAAGAGCGGGAACCCCCTTGTGCGTGTATCTCGACCGAGCTGAGCAACCAGCTTTTGTTCATGTGCTTGGAGGAGTCGAGCCGAGTGCCTGGCCCTTCCGCGCACACGTCTGCAGCGTGCGTATCCTCTCGCCGAGCGAAACCGAGCGCGAGGGAGAGGCCGACGGGAGCTCTGCATCCCATGCGTGACCTGTACCAAGTCGAGCATTCCTGAAGCTCCGTTCATGCGTGTGCCTTGACCGATCAAGTGGAGAATTCAATTTACTGTTGTCCACCTCCATTTTCTGCTCTTGGTATCCTCTTGTCGACTGATTTGCGAGGCTACCAAACTCAAAAGATCCACCCCGACGAGCTCGTGACAGCAGCGACGGCGTTTGAAGCACTTGGACAGTAGTTTTCTTCCTCCTTCCACCGTTTTCTCACCTTTGCAAGGCTAGTGGAGTGTGGTTGGCGCCGTGACAACCCGGCGAGGTAAAATCCCTCAAAAACTTAGAAACATTCCTAGGTCTCTAAGCCGTGGTTGTATGTTTGACATTCCAAAGCTATAGGTTCTTAGAAAACCCCGCATTTTGTTTTCTAAAACCCAAAATAAACTCTTCATTCGCTGTCCTCTTCGCAAAACAGCGGAAATTTGATGGTTTTCATTTGTTTGCTCTCTTGTGAGAGCCCGCTTAGGGTGGCCGGATTTGTGTCCGACAACTCCCAAGTGCATGTTTTAGCATTCAATCGTCTCCTACAACTAAACCATAGGATAGGTGATTATATTTGATACAAAATCAAATGTCGAGGTATAGATATTTTTAAAACATTGTAACTCGTGCTCTCTTCCCTCATACCATGCTTTATGGCAAAATTAAAACGTAAGTATAGGAACTTACATTTAGCAAGGCTTATGGATATTCCCATGTTTTCTTTGATGAATACTTTTTAAAAATGCATTTGAAAGGGCTCAAACACTTAGCATATTGGTTGTAGGATTTGACATGAACCTCCAAAGCTTTGTGTTCCAAATCCCAGAATCAATGGAGCTCTTGAAATCCATTTTGAGTGTTTTTTTTTTCTAAAGTTTATAGAAATGACAACGAATAAACACCTCCTCAAACTCATAAAATCAAAAAAAAAAAGAAAATTGGTGGCTTTAACTCATGCTTCCAATGTACCAATCATGCCAAAATTTATTCGAAATTTCCTTCCAACTTTGGATGTATGTTCCCTAACTAATCATATAGATTAAATGCATGCATGAGTCTTCAAATGTCGCAATGTGTGTTCACCTTCATCTTATCTATATCATGACAAAATTGGTGTAGGTTTAAGAGAGCGTGCATGTTAAGTTTGAGAGCCTCTAGAGTTGGGTGAATGCTTATAGTGAATTTGGTTGATTAAAAATATACATATGGTCAAATCATTTGTGAGATCTATCATAAACCCTCAAAGGCCTATGTAATAAATTTCACAATGCATATAATCACCTATATTCGCGATTGACGTTCTCGCCAAATCTAGGGCACCAAGGTGACAATAATCATTTGCTTGAAACGATCCTCAATTTGTAGAATTTTGGAAGACAACTAAATATGCTCATTTAATTGTAAAGCAAACTTGAGATGTAGTATGGACCTTCAAAGGCCCATGAACCCTCATGTTTAGAGTTATTTAACCCTATTTATATGATTTTCAAATTAGAAAGTTAAAGTGAAATGATTAAGGCACATACATGTTGTGGATTATTTGTTGACTTGCTATTTACCTAAAGTTTGTAAGTTTCTAATCATACTCATTTAATTTCTAGATACTTGTAAAGCAAAGGGTGGAGTATTCCGTGGCTTTCAAAGGTTCATGGATCATACCCCACTACGTATTGGAATTATCTAAGTATAATTAACATAATTTGCAAACTAAGAGGTTGAGTGCAATGGTATCTGAATTGAACATCTGATGAAGCTAATGATATGACAAATCATCTCATGCATGCTCTGAGGTTCCCCTTAGAGATCATGTCAAAATTGATCTTTAGGTCTATCTAGAGGTTTTCAAATGATAAATCATATGCTTACACTTCTAGGTTTTCTTAGATCATTTTAAAATTGACCTTAAAACCTTCTAGAAGTTGTAGGAAATCAATCTTCCCTCTCCAAATGAATCCAAAACATTCATAGAAGAATAGGGGAACTCTTTTTTACATATACACCTCCATGCATTATGTTTGGAGCCTTCCCAAGGCTCCAAATGTTAGACTACATAAATCTTGATCCCACATTAGGATCTCCTTCGTAGAGCCTCCTCCCTTTCATGCATGAATAATTTGTAGCATCTCAATGCTCCACACTATTTGGAGCATCTCAATTCAATAATTTGTGCCCCCCATATGAAAAAAATTATAGCTCCGCACCTGGACACACCCACACTCATGACTCCCTTTCTTTTGAGCTATATAGAGGATTAGATCGCTTAGTAGTAGTATTCCTTAATCCCAGTTACTGAACTAAGTAAAAATTTTGTAAGATCCTTTTAGAAGTAATCTCTGTGCCCTTGTTCGATTACCAAATGCAAATCAGCTTTGAAAATATTCGTTTTTTTTTTTTTTTTAACTTTGTTATATCTAACTTTTATCCTTTTAAGTAGTAGCAACAGTGGCTTTTTAATATAGTCGACTAGTTGACACCGGCGTCCATTTTGTACCAAAATCTGTTACAGTTATTGCTATAAAGTGCTTTAGTGCATTGCAGGCATGTACTGTTGAGATGATATTATCTGGCAGACCTCCATTTGGACAAGTTGTTTCTTCACTTGATAAACCCTGTTGGGGTTGCCCGTTTTCCCTTCATGTCATTTGTCTGTAGTGGCATTCGCAAATTTTAACTTGTTCACAAATTTTTAGATGACTTCTGGTTATGCAATAGTTGCATAGGCTATTTAATGGTTGTTGAGGGCTGATATTCGAGATTTCTTCAAAACTTTATCGCGGAGTGTATCTGTCAGTCATGCATATAATTAGATATTAAAGATCTTCATGGAAAAAATTGTTAATGTTGTAATTTGTGCATTCAGGAACATTTCCAGAAGCAAAGAATTGAGAACTCAATGGGATCAGCAGAAGCAACATCCAAGCAGGTTTGAACCTCTCTTATGATTTGTCTCTTTCTACCGTGAATGCATTGTCCTTTACTCCACTGGCCACAAGATGTTATTATAATTAATCAAGTAAACAATCAGGTATTCTCCAAAGAAAATCTTGGGAGAATATTTGATCCTCTTATGTTTATTTTGCAATGCGACCAGGCAGTACTTAACATTTGATCAGAGTAAAGCCATTTTGCTGGACATTAACTTGTTGAAAAATCTGTTCAGTTTTTTTTTTTTTTTTCACTTGGGGAAGTGAAGGAAGGTAAATAATCACTCGTCGGAATAGGAATGTTTTGAAAGTTTGATTTTCAGAATCTTCTAAGGAAATAATAATAGATAAATCCTTTTGGATGATGTTCAGGTTTACGAAGTCCAACCCTTTTACATGATTTCTTCAACTTAATGATGGTAAATCATTAAACATTTTGGAGCTAAAGTAGGAGTGTAAGTGAGCCGAGCCGGCTAACGAGCTCGAGTTCGATCATGTTATTGTTTGGCTCAATGACTCGCGAACGGCTCGATTAGGGCAAAGGCGCGTGAATGTAGGTGGGATTTTGAACGGGATGAACGCAGGCGGGATTTGACCATGAACTCGCAAATCGACATGCATGTGATCCTCGGTCCCTCTCCCAACTGTCGCTTGACGCTTCGATTCGAGCTCATATGTCGCTTCGATCCCCGGTTCTTCCCCATCGAACACAGGCGGGCAGGAAAATGAACGGCGGTAGGAAAATGAAAACTGGGTGAAATCCTCGGTTCATCCGCATCGAACGCATGCGAGCGGGAAAATGAGAACCGGGTGGGAAATCCATTGGTTCAACGAACGGTGTCGGGCCGGAAAACGAATGGCGGGCGAATTCGAGCTGCTCGACGAGCCCATTTTAGTGTCGCGAGTTAAGCTCATGTCGAGTTCGAGCTTGGTAGTTGACTCGCAAGTCAAGCTCGAACACCCCCTGATTTGAGCTCGACTCGACTTATTTACACCCCTAAGCTAAAGCCGTGCTGCAGTCAGGAATTGTAATAAATCTTTAATTACCATGGCAACTGCGTTTTATTTTTAAGAGAAAACAAGGTTCTGCCATTTGTATAAAAGAAACTGCAGACGTTTTTATATCCTCGATAATTTGTCAGACAAAACATATTTGTATTTTTTCTTTTCTTTTTCTTTTTTTCGCTTTGAAAACTCACAATTATCATCTTTGTTTATTTCACAGATTGCGTTTCTTCGGAACTTGGGTTGCACTGTCATTCCTACTTCACGTCTGCATGCATCACGTTTGATCGAACAATACAAATCTCTCTGAAATGGAGGTTCTTAAGCAATTTATCCATTTTTTTATTCACATAATTTTTGTCATTTAAGCAGCACTCCTCTCTTTGGGACACTTTTTTCTGTTATTTTAAATTATATTCAAAATTTCAATTCTTTACCTTTTTTCCCTACTATGGTAGAGAAATTACTTTAGCTCTATTCGTAAATTGCTTCTCTTGTGATTTTTTTAGATAAAAGTTAAGATCATTGGATCTTTAAATTTAGCAAATTTGTAAGCAATGAATATTTTGATGATATTAGATGCAATATTTATACATTTATATATAATCAATAGGGATTTAAACTTCTATTATTCTTGAAATAGTTATTAAAGTTAGATCAACAGTAAGAAGCAGATTTATGTATAATGTTAGGACTCTCCAATTGATTAATTTTTATACTTCGATATAACTCATGCAAAAAAGCTGTAAAAAAGCTGTCCCAAACGAGGCCTTAAATATACACCATAATATACTACAAAATACAACTTTCTTATTGACAAGTTCATATAGGTGTGCATGTATACTTAATTAGTGATGTATGCTTCATATAACTATCGAACTTGGAAAATATTAAGATTAAGAACTATTAGTCATTTATTATTATACTTAAGAAATTTATAATTAGAGCTATAATTTTATGTTTATTAACCCTATCATTCGTTATAATTACATAGTCACTGTTTATATTATAAGTGAAAATAATGTTGTGTTCGTCAGATTCCTCTGAAGCAAAAGCTTACCCGACAAAATGAAAAAAATTTAGTAAGATTCTAATGACATTTAAAATTATTAAATTTAACATAATTTTTAATTATTTTCATATATATATATATATATATATATATATATATATATATGAAATAAATTTAATAAATTTGGGCTAGAGATGTCATAAATCCGAAAATTAGCTGATGCTAAATAAAGGCTGACTAAGAATGCTTAACAATAGCCTCACAACAATAACAGAAAATATTAAATGAGAGGCTCAATTATATTTTTAACGTCTAAGGATCTGTTTGGGATCGGATGACGACAGCTTTTTAAAAAAATGGTTGTAAAATTTTTATAGAGAAAAAACTAATATAAAAGAAATTTTAGACAAATTCTTTAAAAATAATATCCAAATAAAAACTGTATAATTATGGTGTGAAAAATAAAACAATAAGAAAATGCTGCCATTACAAACTTCTGGTTTTAAATTAATTTTATCAATATTTGAAGAAGAATATTATTATGAGAAAAATAAAATAATCTCATTTAACAAAAAATCAAAATTGAAAAGCTAATCAAATTTAAAAATAAGATTAGAAAGGTAAAATTAAAAAAAAAAATAAACTTGATTCAAGAAATAATAGACTTTGAAGCGACCATAATGGATTTCTGAAAGATTGTTCAACTCCTCCTGTGTTATAAACAAAGTTATACAAGCTTTATATGGATAGATCTACCATTGAAATTCCCCACAATCATGATGCAATTTAGACAACTAAAATTTGTATCCAGCATTGGGAATATGGTAAAATAAATTTGATAAAACATATTTATGATAAAATAATCAACTTTCTATTATGGTGACGGTCAAATAATACTGGCAGTAAGTAGTTAACTTATCCTAGTAAGAATAAGTGAAACCTATAGCAAAAAAAAAAAAAAAATAGCAAAGAAGATCAACATACAAAAACTTGAATTTTACACAGGTTCACACAATAGATGGCTACCTCATTTCGCCACCGTAACTAATTTCATTATTATTTAATTGGGGTAATCATAACCCTAATTCCTAAGTCTTTATAAACAAAAACCTAACAATTAGTTTTTGAGTAAAAAAACACCCACATTCCTAGCGCATGTCTTCTTACTGACTCATGAAGTGGCCAAAAATTAAATGATAGAAGGAGCAAACGCTCTGGCTTCGCTCTGCTCCCGACTTTTCTGGGACGCGGCTAGGGCTTTGCCCTAGAAAAGTCGTCTCCTCCTTCGCGCCTGTAGCCGCATCTCGGCATTCCATCATTCGCCTGACCTCAGGGAAGTTTTTCTCTACCGTTTTTCATCTTCTATATTTGGTTTTCTGTTGTGCCATTTTCTTTGCTTGTGGTTATGGCTAGTTATCTTGTTGATCCGGGTTTCTTGAAGGGGATGCCTTCTCCTCGTTCCTTCAAAGATGCTTTAGCTAATGACTCTCATTCTTTGAGTTTCCCTGAGCTGAAAATCACTTTATATCACAGCATGTCACCGCTCTGGATTTCGGAAGGCAAAATCTTAGCTCTTGCTACACCCTTTGAGTTCTCCCTTGTTAGTAAATTTCTGGCTTGACGTCCGTCCCTTGAGGCCATTCGTAAATTCTTTTTCAATCTGAAACTTATTGTTCAAGTTTATGTGACCATTCTTAATATGAGGCATGTTCTGATTAAGCTAGTTAATGATTTGGATTATTGTAGGGTGTTTGCTCACCGGTCTTATTTTGTGAACAATTGCTATATGAAGCTTTTTAAGTGATCTCCCATGTTTGATGTTGAGGTGGAATCTCCCATAATCCTCATTTAGGTATCTTTCCCCCCATCTTAGACCTCACCTTTTTTCACCCTGTATCCTTAATGGTTTAGGTTCTCTCTTTGGTCGGCTTCTCAAAACCGACCATGCTACTGCTTGTGGTTCTAGGCCATAGATTGCTCGAGTTTTAGTTGAGCTAGATGTAACCAAACACTATCTGGACCGGTTGTGGGTTGGTCCTGAAAATTTGGGTTATGTTCAGGCTATTTTTATGGAAGAATTTCCTCCTTATTGCTCTTACTGTAAATCTCTTGGCCATTCAAAGTTGGAATGTTGTTCCTTGAACACTATTCACCCTTCTAAACCTCTTGCAGGTAATGAGAGTGTTTTGCCAACCACTGTGGAGCTTGTTAATGATAAGGTGGATTTGGATCCTCTAAAGGAGGCTGTTGATGTTGGTGAAGGTCATTTAGGAAGCTATGCTGATGGTGGTAGTTTGGGTTTGCCCGTTGGTATTGAGGTAATGGATCCCGTGCAAGAGGGGGAGGCTATTGCCAACCCATCGTCTGTTGCTTTGCCGTTGGTTCCTTTCTTTCCTTCCTGTGTAATTAATGAGGTTGTTGTTGTGGATCATGAGCTGAATCACTGCTTAGTCAATTTGGTAGCTAGTCCTATTATTTCTCCAAGTTCTATTGAGGATGTCAGTGACGATGAACCTCTGATTTCAGCTGATCCTGTGGACCGCAATTTGGTTTCACCTGCAGGTGAGTTTTTGCCTATGGAGAGTGGTGAGATGGCTAATGCTTTGATTACACCTACTCAATTTAGTCCATTGTTGCATGAGGGTGTTGATTTTAATGTCCCTCTGGTCGATGTGCATATATCAGTTATTTTGAGTAATGCTTTGTTAACTCAACTTGCTTGTAAATCAAGGGAAATGGAGGTTTTGAATGATGACTGGTTTGATGATGGCATTTTTTTTGTTGATGGGGAGGAATTGAATGAAAAAGAATTGGATTCTCGGTATAATTTTGATTTAAGTATTCTTCAAATTATTGATGTTGGATTTTTTTTAAAAAGAGTGGTAAGCCTAGAAAATAGAAATCTAAAAAGAAATGATTTTTCTGTTTGGGTTTTGCTTTCTTTCTGCTATTCTTTCATTGACTTGTGTGCGTGCTGCTCTCAGTTTTATTGGATGGACTATTTTGTTGTTTTGGCCACCACGGATTGAAGACCGGGCAATGATGTGGAGGTTTTCAATCACCACCTGGACGTTCTAGCTTGTTGGCAACCATTGGTGGTGCTTTTTCTTCCTCTGTTTGGTGGTCTTTTTGGGGTGTGAGATTATGCTTTGACCATGTCTTCTCCTCCTCTGGATGATCCTTATCTAGCTTATGGGTGGTGCTTTAAAGCTTCTTGCCTATTACTGAGTCCGACTGACTTTTCCCTTTCCCACTGCTTGTTGTTTCCTCTTTGTTGTTTTTTGTATTGTAATTTTGGCTTTTGTCCTTGGTAGGACTTGTATCTCTTTTAGTGTTTTTAACGCGTAGGCCCCTTTGTGGGTTAAAAAAAAAATAAAGCAGCTAAAAATATAATAAAATCCTCAAAACAACCTCAAAGAAATAACCCTGCAAATTTGGATGTCTTTCTGCTTTTGGGAGCTCTACACTGAATCGCAACCAAGTTTGTACAAAGTGCTTTCATCTTAAGGCAAAATTTAGGCAACAACTTAAGATATACTACCGAGAGAGACTCCACAAACTAACATATCCAACTCATTATATAAAAAAAAATCTATGACAACTAAAAATACCATAAAATTTGCAATGAAATAATTGTTTTTAAATTTTGCTTTGTTTTTTAAGATGAAAGTTTTGTTTATTTTTTAATATTTTATATTATGTTTAGATTCAACATTTTTGTTTAGTCTAAACATCATTTATTATCACTATATCATACTGGTTGATCAAGATGATTAGTCTTATCAAATTGTTGTCAGAATAATGATCAGTCTTATAAGTTTAGTTAAACTTGCTCATTAATGGCCATTCCCTTAAATTTTATGGCAATTTTTGGTAGGAACCTCAAAGTTCTGTCATGGGTGATTGATGAATTATAGGAATAGAGCTCATATCTCATCTTTAAATCTACATACTTCTCTCAGAGAAAATAAGGAGATTTTCCAATACAAATTGCCCAGCTATTCATGGGTCATGGTTGAACAGCAGAGCATATTATACATCATTTGAATAATGTAACCTTTAGGTTTCATTTAGAACAGCTTTTTTACTGCTTCTTCTAATTGTTTTCCCTCTTTTATTGCTAGTGCTTCCCATAAAGTAAAAGTAATTACTTCAGATCTACAATATAAAAATTAATTTAAAATAATAATAATAAATAGGAGTATTAATAAATTTATATACCTCACTCCAATAACTTGAAAGCCCCGCTTTAGGATTTTCTTTTTATCCCTTTGTCTGAATATCATCCTTATTTCATAGACTATTAAAACTAATAAAATTATATCGGTATAAAAATAAATAAATATAAATCAATTAGATCACGAAACCAACAATAATTAAATTTATTTTAAGTATAAGAATAATTTGACATACCTGATGGTAGATTTGGATTTGTCATGATCTCCTTAATGGCTGACATTTTTTTATTGAATGATTGTATATTACAATTCACAAAATATATTTCTGAAAAATTATTTAATATAATATCGAATTTTTCATGGACATAATAAAAACTTTTATTTATATTTTTTATCTATCCATTTGAAATCATGTAAGTTTTTCCAATCTCTAATATTTTATGAAATTTATCAATTATTTCATTTAATATTATAACATATATATTCGAGCCCTACACATTAAAAGTGAAAAAATTAATAGAAAATTTTAATAGAAAAAAGACACAAAAAACTTATAGAAAAAATTAAAGATTATTTACAACATCATTTTAGTAATTATAATTAGAATTAAATATTGAAAAAGAGACAATTACGTCTTTGTCCATAAAAGTGAGTTTCTGAATTTTTTTCTTGACCAAATTTAAATTTTATTACAGTGTCCATTTCAACCAATAAAATAATAACTGTCCAGTAACGTCAATGCAGAGTTAAATTTTTAAAGAGACTTGAGGACTCTATTAATTTTTATCTATCATTAAAAATAAATAAAATTTAATTAAAAATTACTATAAAATATATTTAATAAAAAATGAATTGAAGTATAATAAATAATTAAAAAGTTATATGAGAATACATGTTGATTATTGGAAGAATTGAAAAAATTTTTATATATAATGTTTTTTTATAAGGATCTTGAATTGAAGTATATATATCTAGTATAATAAGTACTTCAAAAATTGATGCATCATTTAAACTCTTTGTTATATAATTATCCACTTCTAATAAATAATGTTTCTTTGTTGCTTTTTTAACTGTTAAACATTGTATTCCATTAACTTTTAACAAATCAGAAAATGATGTATATCCATATACATGATTTAGCAAAATTCTCAGATAATATCTTTCGTCATCTGTTGGATTTGTTGTGTTAATACGACCTATTTGCTCATATTTTTGTCTTCTCTTCCTTTTGTTTTTGTCCCACATGTTTTTCAGGTACTTCTCTGTGCAAATATTTTCTTGCATCTAAATCTATTTTGTTGAGATTGAAGAACTCTATTAGCATAGTTTTTTTCTGATATATTTTTAATATATTCAGTAAATTTTATTGTCTTTGTAGTAAATTGTCTATTTTTCTCTATATATAATTGTAAATTACACGCTGATGGATATATCTCATTTAAATCAAATTCAAATATTCTTCATGATACTTCTGGTGTAGATATCTATCTTTCATCTTAATGATGTTGAATCTCTTAAAAGTTAATTTGTGCATTATGTTGTAAAAATGAGACTGAAATTTTATCATGCCATTTGTAGATATATTTTAAAATATATTTCACTATCTTGATATCAGAACATATCTCAATATTTATATAACAATTATATTTAGACAAGATATGGGTTGTAAGGAACTACCCAATGATTATCTAGAATATAATTGCTTACTTTTACTTGTTGGCTATCATTTCTTCCGTGATAAATTAGATACAAGTCATCACCAATTATTATTTGAACTTAAAAAGATATAGAATATTTATTCTTACATAATCCTTTCTTCATGTAAGAATTATTTTTATTTTATGTTCCACATGGACCATGCATCATATGTTTTACAACCAATTCATGCAATTTTTGACACTTCGATGGGTCCAGCAATTCCGTAGACACAATTCTATTAAATTGCATTGGAGTTGATATCTTAAATCCAATTTTCAAAATAATTAAAAAATGTACATGTGAAAGACCTCTTTTTTTTAAATTCTATAACATATACATGAGTAGCCACGCCCCAAAAAATAGACTTTTTAAATGACTGATCCTTTAAATCTTGTAATTTAGCTTTGAAAGTACATGTTATTAGGTCTGGCCTATCTAGTGAATTTTGCCCTAGCTTCAACTCATTTTGAATTTCTTGTCAATCAAGATTGCATGTAATTGTTATAAATAAATCAAATTTTCTAAAACATTGGACAAGAGCCATTGCATCTAAATATCTACATCTCATATCAAGAGGTCCTCCAATAAAAGAGGATGGAAGTATAATTTTTTGCCCGCATGATTGTTTAGTGTTTCTCCAGCTGCCGCACTATCAATGATTCCTTTATATAATTCTAATCGAATTGCATATTTGTTTTTTTTGTAAAAATTCAATCGACTTATCTTTATTTTCACATGCAAGTCAACAACATATTGATACAATAATCTACTAGTATATAAAATAATAGATTTAATATTTTCTCGAATTTGAAGCTTATAACTATAATATTCTCTGCATGAAATCCTTTCTTTTGATGACTTATTAGTGCCTATAATATTTTAAAAAAGAGTAGTTTTAATATTTGACAATATAATATAATTGGAAAAAAAATTATTAAAAAAATAAGTATAATAATTTACCATGTTATTCTTGGATGAATAACTTATCCTTTGTTGCAGGTCGACCTATTATTTGGATAAACACATAATCAGTTTGATGTCATCCAGCTTCTCCATCTAGGAATATGGTAGGATATTGAAAAGGGTCATAACATCCAAAATAATGTTTGATCTTTTGATATATGCCAGAATGTGAAGTCAAAATGATATCACGTTTTGCTACAACTATTGTATTATTTCTTTCAATCCATATGAGTGCTTCTTATGGCATAGTAGGAGAATTATAAATTCTTTGATCTAATCGTACATCAGATTTAATGCTTATTTAAAAAAAAATTCAATAATCCTTTATTATTCAAAGATCTGAAGAATTGTGATTAAGAATTTTTTGAAAATATATCCATTAATTTATTTACCAATTCTTCTTACAAATTCAAGTCTCAATAACATTCATTTTATTATTTGCTGCAGCTTCAGTATCATAAATATATAATTGAAAAAAATATGGACCATTGGTTCCTTTTGCAATCCGTGGCAGATTGATAAATTTTTTCTTGGATCAAAATGTGTAAACGTCTTCTCTTGAATTTGCTAAATCTTTATCAATATGAGCTTCAAAAGATGTGAATGCGAATAAACTATTATATGCCATGATCTTACCTCTAACTTCTTTTGATTCAGATGAAGAGGACGTTAATAATTCATAAAGTTATTCATGGATATTTGTTGGAGCAAGCAAAACCTCTCAATTGTAACATCAAAATGATGGTGGCTTATATTAAAATTTTGTTGCATTACAATAGCAACATTAATGTGGTTATTGAAGAACATGCATTTCTGATAGAATTAAATCATATTCTATTATCACATCTTTGATATGTGAGAAAATCATTTCATGAAATTGATGTATTAATTTATGTAGTAGCATGAGGAAAGAAAATATTATTTTATTACACTTTTTAATAAGATTTTATATTGGAATGACCTCTAAAACTTAGGAGTCTTTCATGATGAAATAATTATGGATTATCAAATCAATACATCATTCAAAATTGTAGTATGAGTGAAGTGTAGATGAGATTTTTAAGATCCCATAAAAAATATAATGTATCTTTTGGGAATGAAATATAACTTTCATATATCTTAAAATTGATTGGGAATGAAATTCAAAGCACCATGACAATATTGAAGTGTCAAATCATTATCATATTCTTCTTCTTTTTCGGAAATTTTAGGGTGTAGCCCATTTCATATATGTAAAGGAAAACAATTACAAGTGAGGTATAAAATGAAAAAATAATATCCCAACAAATTGCTCACAGCAAAACGAATAACAACGGGCAACAACCCAAATGGAACCAACAACTTGTAAAGAGAAAAATAGAAAAAATAACTAAAATGACTCAAAATGCAAGGCAAAACGTGAACACCCATAAGACAAAATCATCATCAAAGATGGTCAAAAAGGCCCCTAGTTGCCAAGAGACCATCCAAGGGGCAACTGGTAAACACCACCATTCATCATAGTCCTTCAAAAAAGCTCCCCAAGAAGTAAGGATCATAATCTAGTAGTTCGTGGCAAGTCCAATTCGCATAGAGGGATGAAAAGACTGCAACCCATCACATAAAACTTAGAGTAACATGTGTTGGATTAAGTGAAAGCTCTTCCATCTTGAGATCTTATAAATGACAGCTCTTTTGATTTTTGTAGCAACAGTGGCATGGCAATCAAAGGAATTGCCAAACAATCTATCATTTCTAGCTCTCCAGATATAGTAGATGGTTTGCACATAATGATAAATAATAGAAGTATTTGATATGCATACTGACATCCAAATCCTCAATATTGTTAAAAGTCTGATATAGGGTTGCATTAACAAACCACCAATCCCAGATAACTAATCTTTGAGGATAGAAAAAGTAATGTCGCATTCAAAGAAGAGATGCAAATGAGATTCCAGAGCAGAGAAACAAAAGTTGCAGGAAACAGTAGTAGGAATACCGTGATGTGCAAGCACATCCACAATTTTTGAACCACCTTTAAAAGCCAACCAAGACAATGCAGAAAACCTTAACGCATAACATTTATGCCAAACAAAACTATGCCAATTAATCCTTGGGAAGTCAGAGAAAAATTGTATAGCGAAAGGGTTGAAGGTGGGATTCTAAGACCCAAGCCACAAACTTCCAACAACATTTGAAAAATAAGCATAGATGAAATCTCGGGGGAGAGAGAAGAAGGGAGAAATGGAAGAATGATCCAAGCCCTGTAATGAATAATGTTACTAACTTGCAAATAAGAAATGTTAGATAAATTATTGCCCAAAGTATGTAAGTCCAAAACATCCATAAGAGACCTGCCTTCGCACCAAGGGTCCCAAAGTAGAGAGAGAGCTTTTATCATGAACTCTAAGATCTAAATAGTGTTTAATCCTGTTTGCAACATAGCATAGAAATTTCCAGTAGAGAGAGGCTCGAGTGATGCGGATATTCCATAAAGAATAGTATTTAGATGTCCACCAAGTAAATAACAAGATCTCAGAGTTAAAGAGTCTCCATATAAGGAAAGAACCAAAGGCATGATAAAGAGAATCTATAGCATGGATGCTAATACCGCGACAAACCTTGGGCTTACATGTGTCTTTTCAAGCTAGAGTATGCAATTTCTTGTGATTGATGTTGCCAAAGTAGAGAAATCTAAAACAAATTTTATTAATAAATTTGCAACAATATTTTGGCATTATAGATCCCCTAATCCAGTAGGCCAAGGTATTGTAAATAGTAAATTTTCAAATATTATATTTTACCAGCAAAGGAAACGGTTCTTGCTTTCCAACCATCCAGAGAGCTAAAATTTTTTTTGTAAAAGGGGTTGAAAGTCATATTGGTGCAACCTTTTAGTAAAGATTTGTAAGCCAAGCTATTTAATTGGCCTTTGGGAATGGGGAATGTTGAGGATATTGCAAATATTGGACTTCTTATCACTGTTGTTAGAGAGAATAATAATACTTTTATCACTATTGACATGAAGGCCCGAAGTTGCAGCAAAATGTTGCAGTAAATCCTTAAGAGTGTAAGCATTCTCCATAGAGGCCTTTCCAAACACAAGTAAATCGTCAGCATATAGGAGATGAGAGATAGAAGTGTTACCTGCAACCATCCCAGTAAAAGTATTGTTAAAGTCTGCCTCCTCAAAGCAAACAGAAAGGGAATCCATGACAATGCTAAACATGTAAGGAGAAAGACGATAGCCCAGCCTGAGATCGAAAGAAGAATTGAAGAAACCTTCAAAGGCATCGTTAATACAAATAGAAAAATAGACATCCATAATACAACCCTTAATCCAGGAGATGAATGTGGCAGGAAAACCTTTAACATGAATACACTCGAGTAAAAACTCCCTAGAAAAAGTGTCGAAAGCCTTGTAGATATCAAATTTTGCACAGAAAAACTTATTTTTAGCATCCACATTGAAATCCCCCAAAATACCAGAGGCAAGAAGAATGCGTGATAATTGTATTTTGGATGAACCCAGCTTGGCTCGGGTGAATGCTGGGTGAATGATAAAAGGCATAACACCTTTCATCCTATTGGCAAGGATCTTTATCACAATTTTATAAATGACATTGCATAGAGAGATTGGTCTGTAATCTGACATGTTAGTAGCATGGGCCTGCTTGGGAATTAAATCAATATATGTTGCTTTAGCTTGCTTAGGCATATATGTAGAAGAGAAAAAAGCCATCACCACATCATATAGTTGTTTACTAATTGTATTCCAAGTGGATTTGTAAAATTCAAAAGTATATCCGTCGGGGCAAGGGGAAGAGCAAGAGGATGAGGAGAAGATAATACCTTTAATTTCATCCATAGAGACAAGAGCCACCAAAGCGGGAATGAGGTGGAGAGGGATTGTGCCACCAACATGTATGTGAATGATATTAGTTAGGGTGGGTTTAGGGGTATTAAATATCCTCTTAAAATGATGAACAATGGAAATATTGATGTCTTGAGGGGAGCTAAAGACACCTTCAGAGGCGGTGATATTCTTGATTAAATTGACATTATGCCTAAAATTAATTCTAGAATAAAGAAACTTAAGATCGTCCTCCCCATTAGTGAGCCATTTTTCTTTAACTAGTTGAGTAATCCAATCAGACCTGAAGGAGATGCAATCAAACAGCTTAACGTTGATATTCTTCATAGCAACATTTAACTGAGGATTAGTTGGAGTGTTTTGAATTTGAGCAAGGTAAGAATTTTGCATAGAGACAAGATTCTCCAGTTCCTGCTTTAGCAGATTGGACGAGGCCCAAGGATTAGATTTAATGAGCTTTTTAAGAGTTTTTAACTTGTGACAGCAAGACTAGATTGGGCTACCATTGAAATGCTGAGTGAAGGCAGTAAGAAGACTCTCCCAAAAGTCAGGCAGCTTGGACCAATAGTTCTTATAGAGAAATATATGATTTTTATGCGAGTCAGCAACCAAGAGTAAAATGATTGGAGAGTGATAAAAAATTTGTGGATCATCAACTTTATAGAATGAGCTAGGAAAAGAGTCCAATCAAACATCATTAACAAGAACTCTGTAAAGCTTAATGTGAATGGGATTATCAATCCCCTGATTCTACCGAGTGTAAAAATGTTCCACCAAAGATAATTCATTGCACCAATATTGAAAATCACATTGTTGAAGTCACCAAGCTTGCTATTATAGAGAGGGGACCCCCCAGCCATTTCATGAGAATATCTACAGCAGTTAAAGTCCCCAAAATTACCCAAGGAATAGAGATATTCCCAGCTAGATCAGAGATCTGTTTCCAAAGAAGCTACCTTTCCTCAAAGAAATTTGAGGCATAAACCATAGAGATGTAACAAATAATAGAAGGGCCAGAAGAAATGATGTCATGGACCTGCTGACTAGAGGTAAACAAGGGCCTAAAATCAACCTTTTGAGCATTCCATTTTATCCGAATATGACCAAGACTAGAGAGAGAAGTTGTCATAAGAAGGTTAATTACTAAATATTTTATGGGAAGAGAGGAACTAGTGGTCGAAGACAGACATGGAAGAAATTTTTGCTTCAAGAATAAATAGCAAATCTAAATTATTTCTACTAACAAATTGCTTGCAACACAAGACCTTGTCTGGGCTGTTAAACCCATGGATGTTCCAGGCCGCCATGAGAGGAAGGGTCATTGGGATTTGGAGGTGGGGGTGGATGCCTTCTTGGCATTTTTTAGCTCCAGTGGATTTGGTGTTCTGTGCTTGGGGTTGAAGGATAGGGCTTTTGACATTTGTCTGTTGGGTGGTGGGTCGATCATGGTCATGTAGAAGATGGTCTACATGTGTACCAAGGGTGGTGTTGTTTGTTTCATTTGGGCCATTATGACTAATAAGAGAGAGATCAACATTATCTTGTGGCTCAGAAAGGACAGAATATTTGTTTTTGGTGGCTAGGGAAGGGGTTTCAGAGAAAGGGGGCCTGACATAGGATGAAGGGGTGGGGTATTGTCAGTGAGAGCAGGAGCCTCATTTGAGGGTGAGTTAAGTTTCGGGAGCAAGACTTGGCTGGGAGTGGAGGTAGAGGGGTTATGAGTAGTGAGGTTGGTATATGAGTTTATGGGAGGAGAAGGTTGGGTGGTGGGTGGCAGGGGGGTTTTGGACTGATTAGGCGAGGGGGAGGGGTATTTTGAGGCTTGCTGGTTGCACTTCTACCTTGAGGATAGTCGGGCTTCTGAGGAGGGGGAGTAAGATTTTTGGGGCAGAGGGTCGGTGGGTTAACATATAACCACATTGGGAGCAGGAGATGGGTTTCCAACTGTAAAGAACTCTGAGAGGGGAGATCTTACCATCCACAGAAATATAAATTTCTTCTGGCATGGGAGCACACCTGAACGCACAGCCTAGCAAAGGTGAGCCTGATTTTTGCCACTACCAAAGCATCTACCGCTAAAGGGATGCCAACAACTAACAACCTTGGAAATTCCTTCAGGGGTCCAGCAGGAAAGGGGGAGGTTTTTGATCTTGATCCAAAGTGGGATCGAGGGGAACTCTTCTCTTTTAGGAACAAAATCGGGGGACCATTTCTGTAGGATGAAGGGTTTATCAAAGAAAAACCATGGTCCACATAACCATGCCATCTCGTAATCTTAAACAACAATAAATTCTAAAAGGAAGAAGCCTTCATCAAGAGTATGAAAGGAGAGGAAGCCTTTAATGGGCCAGGCTTTCTTAATGGTGGAGAGAAGGGCCTCATAGAAAGGTCTCCGGCCAATGGAGTAGCCCACAAGAGAAAGAGACCATTCAAGGACACCAATATCAAATTGAGCTTTGGTGAAGTGGGCGGTGACATTTTTTGGTAGGGACATGAGATAGGGAAAACTCGTTAGAGACTTGAGTTTGAGAAGCGAGAAGAAGCTTCCAATCAAGAGAAGCACAAGTGGAGGAGGTGGGAAGGTTGGAGGAGGATGAGAGCAGGGGGAAATCAGAAGAGGACATCTGGACAAGGGAGGGAGGGGAAGTTCCTCCCAGAGGAAGGTGTGGAGGCGGCTAGGGTTCGTAGAAAACCCTAGCAGAGCGAGAAGCTACTTTGCTGGTACTACTTACCTTCTTGAATCCTAGGGTATCATATTCTTCATAACTGCTAAAATATTGCGAGGAGAATGACTGGAACACTTATGAAAGAGAGCTAAGAAAATTAATATGTCGAAGAGAGAAGAACACTTATCGCAAGTTCATGAGGAAGAAAGAATCAAAGAAGTCGTACGAAGATGAAGCAGATAGGGAAAAAAAAACCTAGGCATATGGAGAGTTGAATAGAAGAATTGGGTATGAAAAGCAAATATTATTTGAATAATAAGGTAAGACTCTTAAACCTATTACATAATAATAATAATAATAATAATAATAATAATAATAATAATATATAATTATCAATTTTTTATGTTAAAAAATAATTCAAAGTACAAATTGATCCAATTTGACTTCATCAAAGAGTAGATAAGCTCAAAGCAACAATTAGATGATCATTATGATCTTAACTTATGGACTTCCTCATCATAATACTATACATTGGATGAGTTGCTCCTTGCTACCATCTAAAGACTGCATGGTACTCAGGTTTCTTTTGAGACAGTTTTTTTATCATTTTTTAAGATAATTTTTTAGTTTAAAATTTTTTTTGAACTAGAAATATTTGTGGTAGACAGCTGCTTTAGAAAACATTAAAAAAGCTGCCCCAAATGAATCCTTAGCAATCTATTTTGTTAGGTTAGGTGTTGCTTTCCTCCATGTTGATGGACTTCCTCATGATGATAATTGACAGTACATGTGCCTCTCATCATAATAGCCATCTGAGGACCAAACAATGCTTCATTCTGCTGCATCAAATGCCTGTCATGCTCTCTAGATGGACCTCCTCATCATAATAGCTGGTGATGAATGTACCGTTCATTGCAATCATTTGACTATTACATAGCATTCTATAGGCTCTATTTTGCACTGTCGAAAGCTCTTTATTGATGAACCTGCTCATCATGACATTCAAGAATGTAGTAAGCAATGCACCATAGTGTGAGATCGCGTCTGCGGCCGAGTGATCGACGGAACACGTTCCTCCTATCTTATTCGGGCTCAAATCCCTTAACTGTCCAAAAAAAATGCACCATAGTTCATGCCAACATTACATGGAGACATCATTATTTATGCTATTCACATATACTTCAGACCTATCACTACATGCTTCTATTGAGTCTGTTACAAATACGCACCAAGAAAAGCTTTACTGCCCTTTGCATCACTTTTTTTTAACTGCTCAATTACATTATGTACTGTAATCTCTCCAATTAAATGATGGTGAACTATCCAGCATCTTTTATCATGATGATTTGGTTAAGGTGGGGGTGCTGATGATATGCAAGTTTAAAGCTAGATTACCAGCAGATGTAAGAGTACACAAATCACTGAAGATGTATGTATACAAAAGTAAGATCATTGTTAAAAGGCATTCTAAGGATATCAGGTGTGAAACATATCACTTCATTAAATAGGTGGCATAAAATTAGTTTGAAGCTGTCAAAACATGTCATGGCCACGAGAAATTATTCTGTGTGGTCATCGGACGCCGTCCGGAGGCAAATTAGAATGTGTCATGTCACTTTTTTGCTGTGTACCGGGTGACAAGGCGCATCCTAATTCACCTCCAAACCGTTCGGTGACCGCACGGAATAATTTCTCCATGGCCCCAATTAAAGGGGGTGCATAAATAAATCAGCAAAATATAGGTAGTGAGGTATACGAACATGGGAAATATAATTTGCTGAACAACACGCCTCGGGCTGTCTTTTAGATAATTTGTTTTAAAAAAAATAAAATCAAAAGAAACCATATAAATGTAAAAAAAAAAAAGAGGGAGAAAAGTAAGAGAATGGAGCAAGTAACTAATGCGTGATACATCATGTGAAGCTAAAATACTTGAAAAGTAGGAGCCAAAGTGCGTATTCCATCACTGCATAAAGGCAAGATAAAGATATTTTATTCTACAAATAACGGCAATTGTTTCATTGTTCCAAGTTACAAGTTATGCTGCTCATTGAAAGCTTTTAAAAAGACCGGGCAAATAGGGAAGAAAGCAGTCAATATTCTGACAGGCTCATTTATAACCATAAATTTCAGAACGAATCATTTCTGCTTCTTTGATTTCTTTGGTGGATTCTTTTCTTCCCCTTCCTCCTCGGATGATGCCTCGATAGGTTCGTCAGGAACATCATTTGGTACATTGTGTTTCGTGATGTATTCCTTCAGTATGTTCATACTCTCTTCCTTCATTGCTGCCAACTGTTGAGAGAGTTTTCCTGTTTTTGAATCAACAGAAAAAGCTTCCGAACCAAGAAGAAAAGTAAACTTCACTCTGGGTGCAGAAAACATGGAATCTTGAAAGTGGTCTGTCATCTGGAGAATGGCAAAGAATCACAATGGTGCATATATAAAGTATGATTTGTATTATCCACTTTACCAAGATCACAGAAATACAAAATATGTATGAAGTGTCTTAACAAATCTACTTATTTTGGCTTTTTTTTTTGTGGAAAGTTCAATGCTGAAGCCTAAATTTGATGTACAGTGTACACGTGATTCAACCCCAAAAAAATTTGAAGTCTTTTATCAACTAAGTTAGCCAGGCATCTACAAATGTTGTGGGTGCCCACTAGCTTGGTATAGATCTTGAAATCATTGTCAGGATTTTAGGTTTGAATTTCTTCTGCATCAAATTTGTAACTTGTACAACAACAACAAGCCTTTATTCCACTACATGGGGTTGATTACATGAATCTTTTTCTCCATTTTGTCCTATTAATAGTCAAATTCTCATTTAAATTTAATAAAAATATTATTTTTAATACTTTTTAACCAAGTCTTTTAAAGTCTAATTATACCTTTCTGAACATAGGTCGTATCTAATACATCTACACTCCTAAAAGGGTCATCAGAAGGCTGACATTTTATGTGATCAATCCATCTAAGGTGACTCTCTCTAATCTTATTTACCACTAGAGCTACTCGAACCTTTTTAGGTATATACTCGTTTCATATTCTGTCTCTAAAGGTAAAGCCACTCATCAACCCAAGCATCCTCATCTTTGCAATACTATACTTAAATTTATGCTTTTCTTTTAATGGCCAACATTCTGTACCATTAAGTATTGTAGGTCTCACCACCATCTTATAAAATTTTCTATTAAATTTTAGGGGTACTTTCTATCACACAACTAGCCCAATGCATTTCTCCACTTCAACCATCCAATTTAAATTATAATAATAATATTCACATCTATTTCACCATCGCTTTAAACAATAAACTTGAGATATCTAAAACATATACTATTTTTAATGACTTGATCAACCAATGTCACAATCCCATTATTAGATCTATTACTACTAAAATTACACGTGATATATTCGATTTTAGATATGCTCAAACGAAAACTTTTAGACTCTAGGGTTAACCTTTATAATTCAAGTTTTTTATCAACTCCCTCTCTATTCTTATCAAGAAGAAAATACGATAAAAAAAAGCATACACCAAGATACATCCTCTCGCAAATGTCTAGTAAGAACATCCAGAACTAAAGCATAAAGATATGGGCTTCAAATTGAACCTTGATGTAATCCAACTGAAATGGAAAAAATCTGAGTCAAACAACCATGTGTTTGAACACAAGTAACAATTCTTATATACATATCCTTAATGACTTGAATATAAGCATTATTAACTCATTTCTTTTCTATAACTCTCCATAGCACTTCTCTTGAAACTTTATCATATGCTTTCTTCAAGTCAATATCATATTTAAATCCGCCTTACTCTTTCTATACTTCATCAAACCTATCAACAAATATATAGCTTCCACAGTAGACCTATCCGACATAAATACAATTTGATTTTGAGAAATAGTTTCACGTTGTAACCTATGTTCAATTACTCTCTCCCATAATTTTAATGTATGACACATTAACTTAATTCCTCTTTAATTCGCACACTCATATGCATCACCTTTATTTTTAAAAATATAAACTAGCATACTCATTCTCCACTCATCTGGCATATTCTGTCTTCAAAATAATATTAAAAAATTTAATAAGCCAAGAAATTTTTTTATCTCCTTAGCATTTTCATACTTCTATTAGAATATCATCATATCATACTGCTTTGTAATCCTTTAAATCACCTCCAACATCTTGTTGTGGCATTCATTAAAATAAAAATAACAACAAGATAAATAGATGACCAACATTATCATTAGCCTTACCTCATTTATTTTATTTTCATATTGATTTTATGAATCCTCATTTTTCATTTGCTCTTAATGTGGTTGCATGAGGTGTTGAGCTTTTGTTCTGCACATCACTTTTATAGAACTTCTCAAATATGACGTGAAACAATAGAGGTAAAGCTAAAGATGATGATAATTTTTATAGAGCTTCTAACCATTTAACTTTAATCTTCCCAATCTGTCCTAATTCTTTTAGATTAATTTTATTTACTCATCTTATTTGTGCATTTTTTAACCTTTTAATGCATGCCCAGATCACCTATATCTATTTTTCATAGATTACGATAAATTCTTCTACCACCATCATAAAATATAGATCAAGAAAATGATGCTGAGTTTATCTTGAAGAAGCTACATTAGGATAAAGTTATAGATCCTATGAGATATATGTTAAGAAATGGAGAGTTAAGGAAAATGTTTTAGAATTTAAATCAAAAAATCTTATAATGAAATAGGATTTCTAGTGATTAAAGAACTTCAGTACCGAATACCAATGTTAAAAGCAAAGGATATGTTCTTGTTAAATTTAGAGAATTGGAGAAGGAAAAAGCTTAATTTTATTACAAAAAAAACTATCCCTATTTATAGATTTATATAAGATATCTTAATAAAGAAATAAATAGCTACAAAATCATTCGTAATTGCCCTATTATAATCCTTCCTAAATTAGCCACCCAAATATGGAAGGAGATCAACGTGATCCAGGTGAGCCTCCCACAGATCCCCATGTTGGCCGTGGGATCAAGGGACAGCTGGGATTTAACACTCCCCCTCCCATGGATCCCCATGCTGGCCATGGGATCAAGGATCAAGGGACGACTGGGATTTAACACTCCTCCTCAAGCTGGGAGATATAGATTTGTTATTCCCAGTTTAATAATCAGTCCCAAAAAAGTAGAGTTATAAAGTCCCTTGATAAGAATGTCTGCAAGTTGATTTTTTGATGAGACATGTGTTGACCTTGAATTTGGCGAACTCAAATCACCTCGTGGATCGCCGATTAATTCAAAATTGAACTGTATTCAAGTTAATTGAAGTTGATTTGATTGTATAAATTTGATTTGGTGAGGTCGAGTCTGATTCGACGTGATTCGAGCCCGATTTAACCTCGAAGTTGTTGCCAATTATTAAATGGAGTGGAAACGAGCCCATATCAATTAAAATAAATTTGGCTAATAATCAAATAAATTCATTTGAGCCTTGTCGAGTTCATTAGACTAGACTCGAGTCCAAAATTACCAAAAATAATATGCTTATTAATTAAATATATTTAAACGAGCGAAATCGAACCGATTCGACTTGAATGCGATTTGTAGCTCGTTGGCTTCGATCAACTCAATTTAATGCGACTCGACCCAATTTAAATCAAATCGACGTCAATTAAGTTCAAATCGATTTAATCAAATCAACCCAAGCATAAATCTAATTAATTAATTCAGCTTTATCTAACCAAGTTAACTCTCAAAATCCAATTTAATCCTATCTTTTGATTTCAAAATCAAGAGAGGGGCATTATGGTAATTGGTTCCAAATGGAAACTTCAAGGTTTAAGAGAGAGAGAGAGAGGGGGGGGGGGGGGGGGGCGGCATCACCATTCGACCATTTGTTATTCATTCATGCGTGAAACAGGGACAGAGCTAGAGAGGCGGACGGCGAGGAAGCCGAGCGCGATTCAGAGAAAGAGAAACTTCAATCCGATAATCCTTCTTCATCTTCTCCATCATCTCTATAAACTCCTTCTTGCTCATCTCCATAATCTTTTTCTTCCTCATCTTCTTAATCTTTCCCCATAATCTTCTCTCAATTTGTTTATGCTCCCTAATGAATAAGAGAAATCTGTTTCTCTTTCTTGGAAATGAAAGAGGGTTTACATCCATCTTCTTGAAAGAAAATTTTTAGTTCTTGTTAATCTGAAACAGGAAGTTGAGTTTATGTTGCATTTTCTCAAAAATAAATTTCCTATTAAATGGATTCTTGTTTGAAGGATTTTCTAGGAAATGAATTTTCTTAAGAGTTTGCTTTGTGATGAAAACTTGTTGAGATCTTTACAGATTCATATTTTTAAAAATTTCATTCTAATATAAAATATTGTCGGATTTCTTGTTCTTTTAAATACTGAAATTCTCGTTTGATTTACCTTATGAACTGAAATCGATCTTATTGTTCTTTCATGAATATGGAATGGTTAATATTGAAACAATGCTTGTTCTCCTTATTGAAGTTGAAATGATGGCTAAAAGAAATCAGGCTACCCGTTTTGCTGCTTCCTTCATTGGATTGATAAGGGATTGTTAGATTTATTCTTGAGCTTGCTATGAATTTAGCAAGCAAAGCGTTGAACTATATCCTAATTATGTGTTGTTTCGTTGGCGGATTCAAGAGGTTAAAGTTACAATACATTTATGTCTTCTTTAAAAGAAATTCAATGGTTAGTAACTATTTGTGCTAGAATTTACTTAAGTAAATGCAATGCTTTTCTTGCATTAATCAGAGTTTCTTTGCTAAGCTCATTAGTTTGTATTTTGGAAAATGTCAGAAAATATGCAATGATTTTGCAGGAATTGACATTGACTTCTGACCCTAGAGATAGAGCCATTTGCCATTCCAATGATGCAATGACGATTGACCAGATCAATGCAAAGAAATTTAACATCCTTTACTCAGAAATTAACGAGCACAATGCCTTATTAGATTAAAGGATGGATAGTTTAAGCAATGAGAATAAGGAAATTGCTAAGAAGCTGAATTTAGTGATTGATTGATTGAAATATAAACTTGAGAAGACAAAGTTAACAAATGCAAAGTTGGTGGTGATGGAAGTACTGGTAGAAGTGCTTAATACTGCGTTGAATTTTGCGAAAGGGGGTGAGTTGGATGCCTGTAAATTGGTTGATGAACTCAAGAAGACGGTGCAATTGTTGTTAGTTCAGCTACATGAAGACATTGTGTTAGAAGTTCTCAACAGATTTGTCAGGTTTGGTAAACAAATCGATGATTGAAAGACAGAATTGCTAGATTCATAATCAAAGTTTGCCAAACTTAGAGAGAAGGTAAATAACCCGGACCTTGAAGTTGTTTAGCAAAAAGATCTTAAAAACTCAGAGAAACTATTGTTCTAAAATCAAAGCTTCAAAATTTGAAGCAGGAGAAATTACATGCAATAGAAAATGAGAAGATTGTGGCCTCTGAAATTGAAAGCTTGTCTGAGAAGAAGAGAAAGCTTATGAGGGAACTTGAAACCGCAAGATGTGAGAGTGAAAACAATTAGAAAGCCATGAAAGAATTAGCTTCGGCTTTACGGAAAGTTAATGCAGAAGACATAGAAACATGAGAGATTCTTTTGGAAAAGCATACTGAAGTAGAAGATATATATGCTCAGACTGAACATTTGAGATCAGCACTTAAGAATACTGAAGAGAGTTATCAAGGTATGCTTGATGAAACAAGATATGATATTATTTGCCTCAAAAAATCAATTCGAATAAATCAAACTGAAGCTGAATGGAATGTGAAAGAGCTTAATGTAAGTGGTAGTGTTGAAAGCACGAAAGAATAATCTGAATCCAAATCACGGAAAGGAGCACACTGTCAATTAAATGCTATAAAGGATGATAACTATCAAATGCTTAACAAGGTAATGTACTCTGAATCCTTCTTTCTCCTAGGGTAGGTTCCACTAGATTTTGTTCCCTATTGTTCCTAATAACCCTCTAACTCAAAATCTTTTTGTATGCATAAGATCTTTATACAAAACTCTCACATAAATACATAAAAACATATTTTGTTATACAAAACAAGCATCTTGAAATACAAATTAAATAAAACCAATTTAATTATGGTTCAAGATAAATTTTATGAACATGACGGAATCAGGGGAATATTTCAACATTTGATAGATGTTATAATCTTGAAGCATTTTTAATGGAAAGGTAAGTTAGAAGAACTTTGTGAAGATATAATATGTCAAAATTCCATAGGATGGATTTTTAAAAACAAAATTGATGAAATGTTGAAATATTTGTCATTCACAAGATGAAATGTTAGATAAGTCAATTTCACAAAACATGGGTACATTGCAAAATTTGCTTAGGCTATTACGTAAAATAAACTGAGAAGATAATACTTGTCATTCACCTATTATAGAGATCATTTGCATGATAAATGTAAGAACTTCAAACAAGATGATCATAACATGTTTCAATATTTTATTAGGAGTAAAATATTAGGAGTCAAACTTAATTTTCCTAGAGATTGTTTTTTATCAATAGTTATTTCATTAAAACGTCCTAGGAAAGAGATTATTTATAATTTGAGCTATAATTCACCAATCATAATATATGAGGCATACAAAGCTTTAGAATTATACTCTTCGGGACTATGGCACATTTGCGTAGTATTTTTAAGGAGAAGCTTGGTACACTTCATCAACCACTTTCACATAAGCACCACTTACTTATGAGATCAAGTCTAAGTCAATTGAAGATGCTATTGATATATAAAATATATTAATCTCCTTTTAGAATTAAAGGATGACATTAAAATAAAGAAAAACTTTATATCTAACATAAATTTTGAATTTAGATTTGAACTTGCACTACCATCTACATCAAAACCCATCTTAGAATTTGCACCATATTCTGAAGATGCACCTAAATGAGAAACTTAATAAGAATGTAAAGCAAAATCTAAAACTGATGTTAAATATAAGATCATAACTAAACTCAAACATAAATCAGGACCTAAATCATTCATGTATTAAGCAACCTATAATGTAAATTTCAGGAGGAAAATCAGATTGAATTTAAAAGCTGTAATTTGAAGGACGGAAATCTTCGATTTCATGCAATCATATTGCAGCTACCAAAAAATAGAAAAACAATGCAGCACAGATAAATTAATTACCTAAGTTTTGAAGCCGAAAAAGTACAGAATGCAAATCACGGAACAGCTAAGGGAAAAAATGTTACACGGTTTTCTTACGGAGAGTGGAAATGGAACTGTTTCTTGAACTCTGATGGATATTCCGAAGGGTTCGACGGTTTCCTTCCTCTTCCGAACGGTCGAATGCGAGAGGCGTAGATGCCGAGGGTTCGACGGCTCCCTTCAACTTCCAACAGGTAGAATGCGGGAGACCTAGATGCCGTCAAGAAGAAAAGGGTATTGAAGTTACGGAAGGTGAAGAGACCGAAATAATTTGAGGTGGAAGATATACCGGAGAAAAGGCGGATAAGGAGGAAGGTAGGTCAAGCCGTAGTCGTTTTTTTTTTTTTTTTTTTTTTTTTTTTGACATTTAGGCCAATTAAGATATATTCATACACAAAATATATACATAAGACTCAAATCAAAGATATCTTAGTTGATAATCAAAGCTCCTAACCAATAGACTAAGGGGCTGTTTGGCAACGAGTGGGATTTAACTTTAGTGGGATTTAATAAATCCTGTAAATCTGGATTTAGTAAATCTGAAATGTGTTAAATCCTGAAAACTGTTTGGTATGTCAAATATTAAATCCTGTTAAATCCTGAGAAACTGTTTGGTAACATTTATCAGGATTTATGGCGGTTAGGAATTTAAATTTAAAGGAGATATTTATGAAATCAAAATCATTACATAAAACATAATAAAACCAATTTTAATTCATATAAAATGACCGAAAATTCAATAAAAATCAAATTACAAACTAACATTGACCAAAATGATAGATAAAATATTAAATAAGCTAATTATATTAATTTTAATTACTAATTATATCATTAATTAGTCAATTAAGTTAAATTAGATAATTAATTTATGCACTAATTATATTATTAATTATTTAATTAATTAACTTAATTTTTAATTATTTAAATTATATTAATTAAGTTAATCAATAATAACTTTGAGGCATCTAGGGTTTGCCTTGCATCTTTTCTTTTCGTCGTTGCTGGTCGGCTTCGTTGCTTGGTAAGAGGTGTAGAGATTGCGCGAGTCGCTACTTCGGCTCCTTCGTGGTTGTTCGACTTCGCTCCTTCGACGCCATTCCCTTTCTGTCGGGTCGGAAGTTACGACATTTTGATCGAAAGCAACAACAGGAGCTTGTTGGCTGTGAAGGTTCTCCCTTTCGCGCGCTTCTTTTCTTCCGTCACTTTAAATCCCGTTAAATCCACCGAATCGAGGGATTTAGTAAATCCGGGATTTAAGCTGTAAATTTGAGATTTATTGAATCCCGGGATTTAGCGCACGCTGTAAAACCGTTTGGATGGATTTAGCGTAAATCCGACTTAAATCCGACGATAAATCCGATACCAAACAGCCCTTAAGATGAGCTGCGTAGTCAAAATTGTGAATAATTATACAAACAGATGCGAAATAGGTAAGGTGATGGAGGTTAAAGCAGTAATTAATTAATTGAGTTAATACGAATACGACAAAAGGAGAGATTATTACATATAATTATCGGACTCCAATCAGGTGCGGGGAATTTTTTTAACTTTCATATATCCTATGTAAAAAAAAAATCTATTTGTTTTCTTCTCATTAAAGTTCGGACGCTGCACCTAATAATTTTTTCAAGAAAAGGGAGGCGAATTGATAGAATTATTAGAAATTATTATGTATTTTTAAAATTATTAATTAGTCATTTTATAATAAAGAGACCAGATAATATTTAAATAAATGAAATAAAAGATCAGAATTTTATATGGAAGAAAATTTAAGTATTTTTTATAATAGAATAGTATATGTATATATATTATTTATTTATTTATTTATTTATTTTTATTTATTGATTTCAAAAAATTAATATTAGTAGTATTTTATGTGTGATTATATATATGAATAAAAAAATAAATTTTTTGCAATAAAGCTTTTTTTAATGGTAGTGCAATTTTATAATTTTGTTTGAACTTATTTGTAAAAGTTGCTAGGTTCTTTCTATAAATTGGAACTTAAGATTAGGGTTTGGGATGCACTTCATTCTACATATCGATCTGTTGCCCTAGCCGCCAGGTTCGTGTTTCCTCTCTTTGCTTTTTCATTAGCAACTTTCCTCCCAACCTCTATCTCTTTCAAGTTACACAATATTTGCTTTAGAGGCTTAGCAATAAACCCTCCATGCCTCTGCTCCCCCAGTTGCTCCATTCTAGAACTCCGCCTCATCGGATTGCAAGCCTGCTCTGTGGCTCTTGAAATCTGCGGCAGGAATTGCGCTCAACACAAATTTCCCTTTGTTTACTATTTTAATCCCTTCCTTTCTCCAAAGATCGGCGTGCTCATATTGTAGCATCTCTTATAGTCAACTGCTCGAGTTTGGCCTGCTGATAATTTTCATATTTCCAGTATTTTAGCGTTAGGATCTCCGTGTTATTGGCGTTGTTTCGATCGATAGGGGATTGCTGTGATGACTGCGAAATTCAAGCTCAACAGACCGGATTACATGTCTCTCCTAGAGAGATCTGTATGTCGACTATCCCGCTGAACTGAGCTTTCTCCTTCTTTCGACTAGTAAATTTACATTTTTCTCAATTATAGTTTGTTTATCTTCCCATTGCTGCTTCTACGTTTCTTCTAATCTTTTCGAAGTTTGATTTATGGGAAGGCTAATATGATGATAAACAAGCTCCCTCTTCTGGAATTTTGTTGAGGACTCTTGCTGGCAGAATCGAACCAATTATTTAAATGGCCATCACTGAGTTAGCCTTCGTCACAATTCTCCATCTCGTGTTTTCCGAAAACCATATTTCCGTCCTTTTTAGCTGTTTTGAAAGTCGGATTTAAAGTTAGTTCTATGACTTTACATTTGACCAATCGGATGGCGATGAACTAATTTCAGCATAATCCAACACTTGAACTGAGGACTTTCATGTCCAAGTGCTGAATCCCTTCTAATGCTTCTGAATCCGATTTCATCGGTGCATCTTATCTTATTTTTTACTTTTTCTTTGTAAAAAAACGTTTTAACGGTTATGATGCTATCATCTTTGGCCATCTTTCATTTGATGAAAGCTTAGAATTAATCTTAGGACACCTTCCTACACATCTCAACTAGATGAGTTGTGGATGAGAAAATTCTTTTTTAATTCTGATGATAGTGTGGCCATTCTGTTTTCTCCAATTGCCGTGATAAATTTTTGTGGGGTACTCTAATGTTTTCATTTTTCTTTATGTAAAAATTCAATTTGATTCTAAATTTAATGAATCCCTGTGAGGAGGCAAAGACCTCAGATAGGAAGTGCCGTATGACACTGTATGCAGCTATTTCATCTTTATTCCAACTCTTCTTCACTTTATCTTCTTCAACCACCTTTTCATATATCTAATTTATTTTAGGTCGAATTGGTGCAGTTGATTCAGTGCAGCGAAGGAGTTGTTTTTGGTATAGAGTGACTGGCTGCGTGCTTGATTTTAAACGGGTCACTGAGGGGTTCCAAGTTATTTTTTATCCTGTTGTTGTACCATTTTCTATTGAATTATACATCATCCTTATTTTGAACTGCCCAATGCCACGTTATCTGTAGCTTAGTGCATTGACTGGTAATGCTATGATTGGGCACATACTGAACTGTTTTATTGTGTTTCACATTTTTATAGGAATCTTTGGATTTAATTATTAATGATCCATGGAGCCGTTTTTGTGATTACATTCAGAGTTTTGTTGTGCATATTGAATATAATGTGCGCTAGTTCTCCTCAGATGGGTGGGGTGGTTCGGATATCCATTTTAAAATAGGGGGTAAAAAGTTTTATCATGTGTCCTTTTTTTTGTTCTATTGGTAGGGCATCCCTTGCGAAAAGTGGTAGATAACTAGCATTATTGGACCCGACAGTTATTGTAGCAAATGCTCTTAGGTTTTTTATTTTTGCATTTGATGTCCCATCATTGAATTAGGAAAGCCTGTTTCTTTTTTCTTTTTGGTTTCTGCTCCATTTTAAATTTATTCCTAAGCGTACAACAACAACATCACTGGAGCTTCTCCAGCCTTTTCATGAATATAATTGTTTCTCATTCTTATTGCTTAATTTAAATTTACCTGAGCTCTAAATTTGACCAATTTAAACCTCATATGGTATCAGAGTCATCAACCACTCTAAAGGCCTCAACCAGTAGCGCCATACCCCAACACAGAATTTCCTTTTGTGCCTCCTTTGCGCCCATAATTTAAGCAAGCTTTGCTTAAAGCATTCTTAAATTCATTTGTTTTTAACCTTGGTTCTCCATGTTTCTGATGTCATCTCGTTTGAAAGGGGATTGCTGTGATGATTCAAAAAATTCAAGCTCAACAGACCGTATTACAAGTCTCTCTTTGAGAGATCTGTATGTCGACTACTCAACAGAATTGAGCTTTCTTCTTTTGATTTTTTCATATTTTTAGATTATGACTTGTTTTTCATTGCTGCTTTAACGCTTTCTCGAATCACTTATTCTAAATTGCATTTGTGGGAAGGCCACTATGATGATAAAGAAGCTCCCTCTTCTGAGATGTTATTGAGGACTCTTGCTGGCAGAATCGAACCAATTATTATAATCGCCATCACTGAGTGAGCCTTCTACATCACAAATCATTTGTATTTTCAAAAACCTTTTTTCTCTCCTTAGTTCTTTTACATTCAGAATCTCTAACTTGTACAGTGAACTAATTGGGCTGTGATGAAGTACTCTCAGCATAATCTAACACTTGAACAAGGAATTTCTTGCCAAAAAACTTTATTCAGTACATTGATCCTGAATTTGATTTCGTTGGCTTATCTTCCACTTATCTTTTTTTTCCTTCTCTTAAGGGAAGCTTTTAGACGGTTTTGTTTTTGTTATGCTATTATCTATGGCCATCTTTCATATGATGAAAGCATAGAATTAATCTTAGGACACCTTCCTACACAGCTCAACTAGATGAGTTGTGGATGAGAAAATTCTTTTAAAATCTGATGATAGAGTGGCCATTCTGTTTTGTCCGTTTGTTTCATATTTTTTGTGGCACGGTTCATTTCTGTTTTGAAAAAAATAATTTAATGTTAATTTGGCTTTAGAGAAACACGGTTGTTCATTGCACTGAGAAGCAATGCCAGTCAATGCTTTGTTTTGGGTGTTTAGGAATCTATGGATTTGTTTGTTAACTCTGAAATTGTTTTGGCAGAAGCGAAATTTTTGAAAGGTACTATTGTATTATAGATTTCTTTCATGAAAAGTTTGAGAATGTTTTTTACAATTGTGATGGTAGTAAATATGGTAATGAAAAAGCTTCTCAGTGCAATAATATTTGGCACCAAATATAGGTGTCAGACTGTCAGTTATCCAAGTATTGCAGAAATTACCTCAAGGTCACTCAAGATCCATTATTACTGTAAAAGCGGGTGTTTGGCGTCGTGACTAATTCTCAACTGACTTAGAAGAATCGCCCACTTTAGAAATCTCATGGCCCTCACTTGATTGAGCCCTATTTAAGAGGTATTGTCGTTCGAGGGGAATTGAGCACGAGTTGAGAGCTGAGAGCCGCTCTCAACTGCAACTCGCCCACCAATCAAGTTAAGCAATGGTGAATAATTTAAGCATAGTTTGATCTTTCTTATTTTTAAAACGCAGCTTTTTGTACTGTTCTGCTGTTCGATACTTTCTGCATTTTTTTTTTGTTTTTAAGTAGTTTGATGAAATGCCAAAAATTTTAAAGTTAAAAGACGTCACACGAAGATGCTTTGTAGTACGTGTTGTAAAATATCCCCAACATCAAACTAGATAAGCCTTTGATTGTTTGTCATTTTTCATTGAAATTTGCACAATAAGAAAAAAACTATCATAAAACATTGCGGTGGAGCACTTATTAAGATTATTAAGGTTATATTTGGAATAATTTTTTTATTATTTTTTAAAATAAATTTGTAATATAAAAATTTTTTTATTTAGAAATTTTATGAAGCTCCTTTAGAAAGGAGCAAAGAGTAAGAAGTTTCAAACAAAGCCTAAGATGTATCTTCCAATATCTCTGAGCTCTCACTCAGTCACTCATAAATTCACAAAAAAACGCTTCAGAAAGAAGCCATAGGCCTACCTGATCGTTTCTCTCAATTGCCTCTATCCAAATCAAATTGGCTTGCAAATGCATATATTGTTGACGAGTATTGATAACATCCCATTATCTCTAATAAATCAAACCTTAAGATCTAATTTTCTTGCAATCTTTAAAGATGTTTGTCGTAATAAAGTTGAATCAATGATAATCATGACCAGCCAATTTATAAATTCTTAAGAATATTAAGCTAAAACCACTTGGTCGATCTTCATAAGGAATCTCAGCCTATTTATTATTGTTTTAAAAATTGGATTAGACTTATTGGTTCAATTGATTAAAGCTATGAACTGGTCTTATAATTGATTTTGATTTTTTAAAATTGACCCAGCATTAAACCAGTTTGAATTGCCAATTTAACTGATCAATTGTTAAATTAGTCCTGGTTTTTAAGAATTATATATATCATTCAATCGATATTCTATTTAAATAATTGAATAAATAAAGTTAATATTAATTAGTAAATGAATTTAAATGTGATATATATATAATTTTATAATAAACCTAAATTTATATAATAATTATTTATCATTTAAGGCATCAAAATAATATGGTCACATACTCCCATCATCTCATGTGAGTTTTTATTACAGAAAATAAAAAAAGTTATATATTAAAAAAAGGTAAACCAAAGCTATCAAAATATTTTAGTTGAAATTTTCTACTTTAAAATGCATATATTTTTAAATAGTTTTTTTAAATTATTAAAAAATAATTTAAATAATATTTTTTGTTGATTAAATATATTTAATTGTGTTTATCAATTTTATTTTTAAATTTTTAAATATATATAATTAAAAATTAATTTTTATCTATTTATTAATTATTAGTAATTTAATGTAAATGATTTATAAATGTAAATTTATAATGTGAAATTAACATATAGTTTATTCTTGATAAATTCATCTAAATACAATATATAAATTAATAATATTTATATTAAATTTAATATAAATTAATAATAATTTATATCAACTTTATAAAATTATATATAAATTAAATTTATTTTTAACAACAAATTTATATTACTATTATATCATTATTTTATTTAAATAATTATTTATGTTATTTGATTCAATTCTGGCCAAATTTTTAAACCTTGAATTCTCACTTGCATCAGGCAATACCGTGCATTATGATAGACTTCATAAGGACTTTAGGGATTGCTCTCTTTGAATAGATTTGAATCAACTAAAACTCCTGATGCTTGTCTAGTTTTAAGTATATTTTAGTTAGGAAGGCTTGACTTCATTCGCTACACCTCCCTAGGTTTCTAGTTTTTACTGGGTAATTGTAGTCCATTGTTAATGATACCAATGAGAGAAGAAAAAAAAAAGTAAAAAAGGACTTTCTATCAAAGGAACTTAATGACTGTATGTAACAGTTTTTGCTGTGACATTGCTTCATTGCACTTAGTTAGGTTTAATAAGAAGTGTCTTTATCTAGCTGCTCGATGAAATGCATTCATTAGATAGCAAATAGAACTGAATTCTTCTATGAACTTGACATAGGGGTGTAAACGAGTCGGGTCGAGGCTTTATCGAGCTCGGCTTGTCAGTCGGAAAGCGAGCTCGAACTCGAGTTCGTCCCATTGTAAATGAGCTCGAGCCTACTCGCAAACCATGTGAGGGATTTTTAAAATTTAGGCAGGATTTTTAAAACTTAGGAGGGATTTTAAAACTTAAGTGGAATTTTTTAAACTTAAGCAGAATTTAGAAAAAAAGATGCAATGTTTTTAAAATTTAAATAAAATTTAGGTGGTTCTTATTAATTGTTTTAAAATTTTAATTTTAATAAATAAAATAAAATTATTGAAAAAAATATTAATAATTACTTCTATAATGAATTTAAAGATTTGTGTACCAACATCTCTTTTGCCTAGTTGCATGCTTCTAACTCTTCGATTATTGAAGTGATTAACTCATAAATTGATATTACATCATAATTTATATACTTTGCTAAAAAGGTTTGTCAATTGGTGGTTTTCCTTTTAAGAATCAATTTTATTTTAACTGTGTTGCGTCTTGGAATATTCATGGAGGTAGAGAAATATAAAGTTTAACGTCTTAGCTTTGAACGAAGATCCAATACGAAATTAGATAAAAGAGAGGGTGCAATATTTAAAAGAGACACCAAAATTTTTACGTGGAAAACCCTAAAAAGGGGAAAAACCACGGGGCCTGACTCAATTTAATGAATCCATTAGTATTGTAGTTGATTACAAATGATGCCCTTCCTTGGGGGGTAATGACTTGGCTTGATGTAACAAATATACATCATATGGAGTGCATTACATACTGGGAATATGAAGAATCATTGTTGACATGTACGTTTGGTCGGAAGGACCATAGTTAATGGGTGACGGAGGTCAGAAAGATCGTTGTCTGGCAATGGAGGTTGGAAGGACCGTAGTCGGCGGGCGACGGGGGTCGGAAGGACCGTAGTCACTGGTCGGGTGGAAGTCCGACATCAGTCGGTGGCGGGGCAGAAGTCCGGCGTCAGTTGATTGTCGGGTGGAAGTTTGGTGATGGATTGAAGTCCGGTGTCAGGTAGAAGTCCGACAAAAGTTCAGCAACGGGCAAAAGTTCGACGACAGAAGGAAGTCCAGAGATGGACGAAAGTTCGGCGTCGGGTAGAAGTCCGACAAAAGTCCGGTGACAGGTAGAAGTCCAACGACGGGCAGATGTCCGGAGATTGACGAAAGTTCGACATCGGGTAGAAGTCCGGCGACGGGCAGATGTTCGGCGACGGGAGGAAATCCGGCGAGGGGCGGAAGTCCAGCGTCGAGTAGGTGTTTGACAAAAATCTGGCAATGGGTAAAAATCCGGCAACATGAGGAAGTCTGGCGTTAGACAAAAGTCTGATGTTAGTCGACGGCAAGGAGAGTCCGACGACATTCGGTGGCCAGGCTGAAGTCTGGCGGATGTTGAGGAGTCTGGTGGAAAGAAAGCTCTCTTCCTTCTCCTCCTTCTGGCGTTGGGTAAAAATTCGGCGACGGGCGAAAGTTCTGCGCAGTCGGTGGCCAGGAGGTGGTCGAGGAGGAGCTTGATGGCAAGAGAACTCTTCCTTCTCTTCTTGCTTGGGCCTCCTTTCTTTCTCCTTGCTTGGGCCTCCTTTCTTTCTCCTTGATTCGCCCCCCCTCTTATGAGAAATGAGGGGTCTATTTATAATTTTCTGAGAGTGGCATGACCAGTAAATAGGAGAAAGATTAAGGGTAAATTGGGAGTGATTTGAATGGACGACCGATGTTAGATCCCTTGATCGTGGATCGTTTATTGGGCATTTGAATGTCTTGATGATATCAGCATTTGGCGATCTTGGGCTCGTTGGTTTCGTCTTGTCAAGCTGCTCGATTCGACTCTAAGCATGTCACATTTGGAGACTGTTTGATAATCCAAATTATAGTTTAAACTCTCCAAATGAGCTTCGGGTCTTTGATTTGGTCTCATTTGGGCTCAGATTGAGTCGAATTTGATGTCGTTGGATTCGTATTTACGAGACGTTCAGTTCAACTATAAGTTTATTGAAATCAGAGTCTAGATGGTCTCCGATTTAATTTTTGAAACTTCCAACTTGATTTTACGTTGAGATCCGTGCCTGACCAAGATAATTTTTTGATGATATATCAAACCGTATTTTAAAAAAATTCTATATATTTTGATGAGATATAAGGTTTGGTTTATTATCAATTGAGAGCACTACACAGTCTACACTACAAGCTACACTCTTCTCAAGCTAATGATATTTGCAAGACAAAGTTTGGTCAACATTGCTTCTTATTTCGCCTATTTCTTGGTATGTTGAACCTTTTTTGAAGCAAGTCAATGTTGGACCTACCCTGAAGTTAATTTCTAGCCACCTTAAGTCTCACCATCTAATCATAGAAAATTATTTATTTAATTTTTTTTGACATAACTACTATTATATACAGATAAGCCTTTTTTTTAATTATCTTATAATCCTTATGAAATGATTTTATTGGCCATTAATGCAATCTAATTTTGCCAAATAACATAACTATGGGGCATTAAAGAACATAATTTATACAAACAACTAGTGAAAATTTTACCTCCGAGGAGACTACAGCAACAAACAATATGGCTTCACCAGACAAATAAGGTTATTTTCCCCATCATGGACTTCCATCTCATGTGGACCTGCACCACATCATTCTTGAGATGACCAAATTCCGATATTCCCAATGCCGGAACTCCAATAATCCACATGTGACCACTTCCCAGTGCAATAACTAGCTACAGCAATAGAAAGAAAATACTGGTACCACATGGTTCTTAAATAAGCTCTTTACTCCACAAAATTTTTTCCACGATCATCTTCTTCTGTACACAGAGATCCTTGTTATGTGGCAATCAGTGATTTGTATTCCTCCTTTTCAAGGCAACCCGTTCTTCTTAGCACATCCATCAACAATTGCACACTCTCCTCACTGGCCTGTTCCCTGCAAAGTGCAATGGTCTCAGCCACAGCAGCTAGTTTTGGCTTCCAGTTCCTGAAGCCTTTATATGATGCCGCACCTTCCATACATGACAAAACCTCTGAGATCAGTTTTTCCTTTAGATAACCTTCTGCCAGGATTTCCCAAGATAAGGGCTTTGGCATCCCTCCTTTTTCTATAAATCTGTCAAGGATTCTCTTGGCATTACCAACACGCCCTTTTCTGACATAAGATCGCATAACAATATTGCAAATCCTGGGGTCCAATCTAGAAGTGCTAGATAACCATTCTTCATAGATTTTATCAGTTCCTTCAATATCTCCGAGCTTAACCAACGAAGATAGCATTGATTGGTAGCCAGAATTCATAATACCACGAAAAGTTGACTTGTAGCGTTTCCATATACGATAGACTTCACCCCTTTTTGCTATAGAGCTGTAAAGCCCAAGGAGATAGTTAAATGATGTTCTGTCCCTACCTGTCATTCTAAGCTCAACTTCCTTCAAGCAATTTTCTGCCTTCTCGAATTCGCCGAGCCTGATGTACATGGTAGCAAGTGTAGTGTAAGTGGTCCAGTTAGCATTGACACGAGTATCAGCAATCATCTCTTGAACCACTCTTTCCATCTCCTGAACATCTCCCACAGTAGCACAGTTAGTAATCAAGATGTTATAGGAGTACAAGTCAAAGGACACATTCTTCTCCTTCATCTCATTAATCATAGCATAAACCTTGCCATGCTCTGCGATGTTCATATAAAGAGTCATCATCACATTGAAAGGAAGTGCATCATCCGCATATCCTTTGCCTTTCATTATCTCCAGAGTTGCCTCAGCTTTCTCTCTCATCTTTGCTTGGCCATAGGCATTTAGAAGAGCCCCATATGTACGCCTATCTTTCAAAATACCAGGAAGAATGGAGAAGTATCCTTCAGCATGTGAAATGCCACGTACTTTTGCAATAAGATCCAATTGGATTGCATTGTCACTAGAGTTAAATATAAAACGGTCTCCATGGGATGCCATCCAATCATAAACCTGAAGCACCACATCAAAAAACAGTATAGCAAATGATTTGTATCAATCTTGTCAGCAAAACAACAAGCAACACAGGATAACGATTTCCCTGAAACATGCAGGCTGTCCAAGTTACATATGAAAGAAAAGAAAAATGAAAATACAATACAGGAAAATTATGAACCTGAGTAACAAGAAAATACAGGAAAATTATGAACCGAAGTAACAAGAACAAGTTTAACACACCCAGACAGGCACAAAAAAAGGAAAAAGGAAAATGAGATATACTTATAAAACAAGGGCGGAGCCACAACATTTTTAAGAGGGACACTCCTAGCAGAAATGAGTTTAAAGAGAATGCCAAAAGAGTAGGTAGGGCGTGTATGCCCCACATTATTTCCTGGAGCTATTTCTTCATGAAGAGATGGTGTCTACTACTAAAGATGCAGATCAAAAGCATCTTGTTAAACAGAGAGGCAAACCTTCTTGTGATGATTTTGATATGGCGGTTCCATCAGAACCGCCTCAGCCGGCCCCACCTGGGCCGCCCCCCCCCCCCCCCCCCCTCTCTTGCCACCTATGTATGGGTCCCACCCTATTTGAAAATTGTTATTTTAGGAAAGGGGTAAGTCTTTAAATAGGGGAGGTAAGGGCTAGGGAAGGATATGCCTAGTTTTGTGTTTCTTGGAGTTTCTTCTTGGGATTGGGCTCTAGACTCTTGTCTAGAGATTGTGGGAGAGACGATCCTCCTCTCGAATTGAGGATCGATTGTATCTTTGTTTTCGCTCTTGCTTTCCTTCGCTTTCTATAAGACTATCTACTGTTTGAATGCTTTTCCATCGAACTTTTCTTGTGTTTTCTCGCTGTTTTACCAATTATTGTTAGGTTTGCTTGCGAACTCAAGTAGATCTGATAGGATTACTTGCGAACTCAAGTATTTCCTATCAAATTGGTATCAGAGCAAGTCTTGGGACCGGTGGAGGGCTGTTTTCGGCAAATTCCAGCAGCAGATTTTTTGCTGGAAAGGGAGGAAGTTGCTGTTTTTTGACCCCAAAACGCAGATTTCGTGAATGTACAAACTCCGAATTGTGATGGCGGCCAAAAAAGTGGATGCCTAGGAAGAAAGGATCGAAGGGGAGATAAATCAAATCAAGGAAACTGTGGAGGAAAGAATGTCTTCCATGGAAGGGCAAGTGGCCGATCTACGGGACATGATGAAGAAGATGTTGGAATTCCAAACCCAAACAGCGGCATCTAAGGCAAAGGGGCCTGAAGCGAAAAACACCAATTCTGGAATCCGTAGGGAGGAAGAAGAGGTGGAAATCGTGGAAGGGGGAAGAGGAAGACCCCATCTGGAGCCTTTCCAGAGGGAGGAGAGAGGAGGGAGATACAGAGAAAGACAAGGTTATGGAGGCGTGGAGCCAAGAGGTGCTGAGTGGGAGCACTAGGAGGGGTCGAGGTGCTGAATTTGAAGACAGAAGGAGGGATTTCGAAGGGGGTTTGGGACATGGCAGGACAAGGGAAGATCGGGAAACGTGGGGGGAACCCAGCACTTGGGAGAGGGGAAACTATGGAAGGATCAGGGGGAACGGCAGCGACCAGAAGGTAAGAAAGTTGAAGATGCCCATATTCGAAGGAGAGGATGCTTATGGGTGGATTTACAAGGTGAAGCGATACTTCGCCGTTAATGAGCTGACGGAGGAGTAGAAGCTGATAGCCGCAGGTTTGTGCTTGGAAGGAAAAGCCCTTTCATGGTACCAGTGGAGGGACCAGATGAGGGCTATCAGGACCTGGAGAGAATTCAAGGATTGCATCATAGAATGTTTCCAAACCGATTGGGGAGGGGATTTCTATGAACAGTTTTTTGCGCTGACACAGGAGGGGTCTGTAGCTGACTACCGGGAGCGATTTGAGCACCTAGCTAGCAGGGTGGAGCGACTCTCAGATACAGTATTTGAGAAAAATTTCATGAAAGGGTTGAAGGCAGAGATCATAGCAGCAGTAAAGATTCTGATGCCCCGTGACTTGGGGGAAGCCATGAAGTTGGCCCAGTTGGTGGAGAATCAGAGGAATCTGGAGAGGGGAGTCAGGAGTAGCAGCACAGGGGGAACTTACAGAATGAAGACCACCCATCTAGCACCCAAGGGTCCTGCAACAGGATGGAGTCGAGAGGCCACCAAGGAGAAGACAGGAAGTGGAAGTGGGGGAAATTTCAAACGGCTGACAGAGAAGGAGATGCAGGAGAAGAGGACCAAGGGGTTGTACTTCAGGTGCGATGAAAAGTATACGCCAGGGCATCGATGCAAGGACCGAACTCTTCAGGTTCTCACCGTCTATGATGGCGAGGAAACTGAGGAGGGAGGGGAGGAGGAGAAAGAGGAGGAGATGGAGGAGAAGCTGCACTTGGATCTGGCGGAGGTGTCCCTGAACTCAGTGGTAGGATTTACGACGAATCATACCATGAAGGTGAAGGGGGAGATCCAGGACAGGGAGGTAGTGGTGTTGATCGATAGTGAGGCTACCCACAATTTCATCTCCTCTCAGGTCGTCGACCAGATGGGAATGAGATTGGTGGATATGGATTGCTACGGGGTGATGATGGGGACGGGGAAGGTGGAGAAGGGCCAGGGGATTTGTAGATGAGTGCTACTGACTATCCAGGGAATTCAGGTGAAGGAAGATTTTCTTCCGCTAGAGCTTGGGAGTACAGATGTCATCCTGGGGATGAAATAGCTGCAAATTTTGGGAGACACCAAGGTGAACTGGAGAGCACTCACGATGGAGTTGGTGATAGATGGAAGGAAGGTATTGATTAAGGGAGATGCAGGGCTATCTAAAACCATGGTTTCTCTCAAAATTATGTTGAAAGATATACAGGAGGAGGGAGGGGACATACCCCTCTCCATTCAGCCGTTGATTCAGCAGTTCCAAGAGGTGTTTCAGCCACCCCAGGGATTGCCACCGCAAAGGGAGCAGGAGCATGCCATCGTGATAAGGGAAGGGGTGTCACCCATCAGTGTACGACCGCATCGCTACCCTCAGTTCCAGAAAGATGAAATTGAAAGACTGGTTAGAGAAATGTTGGAGGCAGAAATCATCAGACCCAGCATCAATCCTTTCTCAAGTCTCGTTCTATTAGTGAAAAAGAAGGATGGCAGTTGGCGTTTTTGTGTAGACTACAGAGCCCTCAACAAGGAGACTGTCCCTGACAAGTTTCCTATACCAGTCATTGACGAGCTATTAGATGAATTGAGTGGAACAGTGATCTTTACCAAGATAGACTTGAAATCAGGATACCATCAGATCCGGATGAAGGAGGATATACCCAAGACGGCCTTTAGAACTTTATGAGGGACATTATGAGTTCCTGGTGATGCCTTTTAGCCTCACCAATGCTCCCGCTACTTTTCAGGCCCTTATGAATAAGGTTTTCAAACCTTATCTCGGAATATTTGTATCGGTGTTCTTTGACGATATCTTAGTCTACAGCAAGACAGAGGAGGAGCACTGGGAGCATTTGAAAAGGGTATTAGAGGTACTGCAGGAGCACCAGCTGAGGGCCAACTTGAAGAAATGCTGCTTCGCACAAGGCAATGTAGAGTACTTGGGACATGTTATATTAAAGGAAGGGGTGGCAGCAGATCAGTCCAAAATTGAGGCAATGCTTAAGTGGCCAGTGCCAAGGAATCTGAAGGAGTTGAGTGGATTTTTAGGACTAACAGGATACTACTGAAGGTTCGTAAAGGGGTACAGCACTATAGCATGGCCACTCACCAAGCAGTTGAAGAAGGACGGGTTCCTATGGGGGGAGGCGGCTACATCAGCTTTTGAGAGCCTGAAGAAGGCCATGACTACAGTACCGGTCCTAGCCTTGCCAGATTTCACTCAGACCTTCATCGTGGAGACAGATGCATCCGGATACGGATTGGGTGCAGTGCTTATGCAGAGTCGTAAGCCCATTGCCTATTTCAGCCAGGTACTAACCGCCAGAGCCAGGCTGAAGTCAATCTATGAGAGGGAATTAATGGCCATCATTTTGGCCATCCAGAAGTGGCGGCCCTACCTACTTGGGAGGCACTTCATTGTTAGGACAGATCAGCGGAGCTTGAAGTATCTACTGGAGCAGAGGATGGTGACAGAGGAGCATCAGCGGTGGCTGTCCAAATTGCTGGGATACGATTTTGAGATTTAGTATAGACCCGGAATGGAGAATAAGGCGGCAGATGCCTTGTCCCGGTGTATGGGGGAGCTGCAAACAGTGTCACTATCGGTTCCTTTGATGCTTGATTGGGAGGCCATCAGAGAAGAAAGTGCTAGGGATGAGGCTTTGGGAAAGATCAGGGCAGATTTGCTGAAGGAAGAGGGTAGCCACCCAAGGTACTCATTGAAGGGAAATAGATTGCTATATTAGGGGAGGTTCGTGATGCCCCGAACCTCGATCCACATCCTGAGCTTGCTCCAGGAGTTTCATGGAAGCGCTGTAAGGGGCCATTCAGGCGTGCAGAAGACATACAGAAGGCTAGCTTCGGAGCTATACTAGAAGGGGATGCATAAAGATGTAGAGGAGTTGGTAACCAGATGCGAGATCTGTCAGAGGAATAAATACATGGCTATGTCACCAGGAGGACTACTACAGCCATTAGCTCTACCAAGACAAGTATGGGAGGAGATATCCATGGATTTCATAGATAGGCTACCCCGTTCAGAAGGGTTCACAGTGATCTTAGTAGTGGTGGACAGATTGAGCAAGTATGCTCATTTCATCCCTCTCCGACACCCGTACACAGCAGTGACAGTGGCTTCAGCCTTTATCAGAGAAGTGGTCAGATTGCATGGAGTACCAAAGGCAATAGTATCAGATAGGGATAAGGTGTTCCTCAGCCATTTTTGGAGAGAATTGTTCAGGTTGCAGGGGACAATTCTGAAAAGGAGTACAGCTTATCATCCACAGACGGATGGCCAAATGGAAGTAGTGAACATGAGCTATCATGGGCTGAATATTGGTACAACACCTCTTTTCACTCTGCTTCTCAGATGACTCCATTCAAGGTGTTGTACGGAAGGGATCCTCCCCACTTGGTGCACTTTGGGAGTGGCAGCACTCCAGTTTCTTCAGTGGAAGAGTACCTGGAGGAGAGGGTCAGAGTGCTAGAGGAATTGAAGAGACATCTACTGAGAGCTCAACAGATTATGAAGAAACAAGCAGATGGGCATAGGAATGACATCCAGTTTGAAGTGGGGGAGAGGGCCTTTTTGAAGCTCCGACCATACAGACAGAAGACAATCGCCAACAGGAGAAATGAAAAGCTGGCTCCAAGGTACTTTGGGCCTTATGAAGTGCTAGAGAAAATCGGAGCTGTAGCATATCGGCTGAAACTCCCACCAACAGCAACTATGCATCTAGTTTTTCATGTATCACAGTTAAGAAAAGCTATTGGTGAATATACAGCCAACCATGAGTTACTGGCGACACTCACGGAAGATTTAGAGGTGATCCTGGAACCCTCAGATCTGATAGGGGTTCACCAGAAAGAGGATGGAACTAAGGAGGTGTTGATCCAGTGGAAGAACCTTCCTGACTACGAGGCCACATGGGAGCCATTTGAGAGGATGAAATATCAGTTCCCTTGTTTTCACCTTGAGGACAAGGTGATTCTTTGGGAGGGCGGTATTGATACGGCGGTTCCATCAGAACTGCCTCTAGAGGCGGTTCAGGAACCGCCTCAGCCGGCCCCACCTGGGCTAGCTTTTCTTTACAAAAGGAGAAAAAAAAATATAGCCCCCCCTCTTGCCTCCTATGTATGGGTCCCACCCTATTTAAAAATATTTGAAAATTGTTATTTTAGGAAAGGGGTAAGTCTTTAAATAGGGGAGGTAAGGGCTAGGGAAGGATATGCCTAATTTTGTGTTTCTTGGAGTTACTTCTTGGGATTGGGCTCTAGACTCTTGCCTAGAGATTGTGGGAGAGACGATCCTCCTCTTGAATTGAGGATCGATTGTATCTTGTTTTCGCTCTTGCTTTCCTTCGCTTTCTATAAGACTATCTACTATTTGAATGCTTTTCCATCAAACTTTTCTTGTGTTTTCTCGCTGTTTTACCAATTATTGTTAGGTTTGCTTGCGAACTCAAGTAGATCCGATAGGATTACTTGCGAACTCAAGTATTTCCTATCAGATTTACGAGTTTCTTCACAAGTACTCCAAAAAATTATGCTTAGATATGTTAGAATAATAGCATACAAATAATTTGTATGAACCAAATTTTTATAAGCCGGATGGAAACTATATAGCTCCTTATCTAGATTCTTATTCGGCATATAACAAATTTGTTGATCCTTATCCACGACTTCTTATTCCCATGGGAACAGGATTGCAGTGGTTTTTATCCTACTTTTTGACATGACAAGATCAGGTCAATAATAGATTTGTGATTCATCCTTTATCAGGACTGTGACTCCTTGCAATTTCTTTGGACTGCGTGAATTACGATGGATTTTCCTTGTTTGTGCCTATTATGTATTGCCTAGTGCAATATTCTATAAATAAGAGCATTCTACAGCAAGTAATAATAACTCTAGCCTAAATAAATTACAGTTATATAGATGCTAAGTTTTCTTCATCCTTACAAGACTTTAGCCATTGACTAAATATAAAGACTTGAAGCATCCCGCTAGAGTCTATTGCTTTGTTCAAATGAGAGGCTTGACGTTAAAATTTTTTTTCCCCAATTTTCTTGTTCAAATGAAACCCTTGCTAGACATTGTCGGAATTCAAAGAGAGGAGGAAGTGATGTAGAACTATATGTGTAGGCTGATGTTTAACTAGGAAATTACACACTTTATGAAGAGTAAGAACAATTATTTAACTTCTAGTAAATTTAAATGAAAGATTGAAAGCAATAAAGAGACGATTAGATTAGGCAATTAGTTATATGATAATCGTTAGGAACACAAAATATTCAATTCAAATCAAGCTTTGCATTACATGAAGGTTTTCAAAAGAAATTCCTAGATTATCAATTAGACTAGTCACTATTAGGATCCCTCCCTCACACTCTCAATAATTGGTTAGGCGGAGAAAGCTTGCATAATCTTTATGATGCCACAACGGAGGAAGACTTCAAAGGAATAAGATTCGGGAGAAAGTTTACCTTCGTCAAGATTCAGAAGAGAGTTGCCACTGAACGGGAGGTTGTCGTTGATCAATAGTGGTTGCAAGGGAGAAGAGGATTCGTTCTATGTATTCTTCGACGGAGTGGTCGTTCTCAAGATCTATATCGAAGAACGGAGATCAAAGAATGTCGATTAATCCTTGATCGTAAAAAACGAAGCCATGATCATGTTCCGGATTAGCCATACATGAATGGACAGCAAACCATGGAGTGCTGGAATTTCTAGACAGCAAACAAGGGATTTCTAGACAGCGGGACAGCACGTGGCCTTTGCTGAAAACAGCAATCTTGTGTGGTTGAAATCCTCCAAAATCTGAAATTTTAGTTCGAGAAATTGATTGGGGGATTAATTGGAAAGAGCCAAAAGGGAAAGCGGAGGAGGGAGGGGCTGCTAGCTTGATTGGGGGTTTGGTTTAGGGCACTTAAGAACTTGCCAAATACAAGTTATTATTTACGGAAGAAGGTGTCATGGCAAGTTTTCAAAGAGGAAAAAGGAAGGGGGTGGGCCGGTGGCTAGCATGGGTATTTGGGGGGGGGGGGGGGCTTGATTTGAGGAGTAAACGATTGTTATATTTGAAATCTTAAAATAGGAAAGAGTATTTAAATGAGATCCTATTTAAAATTCAAATAAAGCCCGATTGGAGGGATTTTCCTAAATTAAATCATTCTATTTTAGGAAAGGAGATTTAAATTCAAATAGATTGGAATTTGAATTTTAAAACCCTTCCTAATTTAAAATGAGTTAAGAATGGAAAGTATCAAGTTAGAATTTGAAATTTGGAGGCAAAAAAAGGGGGTGGGGGTGATGTGGCCGGCAGCTAGGAGGGGGGGTAGGGTTTTGCGGCCAGCAGCTAGGAGGGGTTGGGGCTTAGCCGGCGGCTAGGAGTAGGGGGAGGCCGACGGCTAGGAGTAGGGGGAGGCCGACGGCTAGGAGGATGGGTAAGGGGTGGCGGCTAGGGAAAAATGACAAGGAGAAGTTGGGGAAGAAAAGGACCACGAGCCCGAACGCTTCCTGCGACTGGTGGGTAATGCTTTGCCCTCACCTAGGGACTTCACCAAAGTTCTTACAAGAACCCTCAAAACTCACAAAGAAACAAAGTGCTGAAATTTCATAATAATAATCATCATCCCTCCAAAGAAGAGGATGGGGCTATAAATAGGCAAATACAATAGCAAATTCAAAAGAAAAAAGTGCCCCCTAGGGTCACATGAACCTACTCCCTCAAGTGAGGATAAAATCGAAAAAGATACAATAATAAATTAAATACAAATAATATCTCAGAAATAAAGTGGTGCAATCGCGGCCGTAGATCTCTGGCCTCTTCTCTGGTAAACTCTCCACTGTCGGATGTCCTCATCAGGAAGTCATGAAGGAATCCTACTTGGACTAGAAAAAATGTGATGGACGGCATGCCGACGAAAAATAAATGAGCAAGTCATGATGGAAGACCGATGATGATGTGACTATTATACTAGCAAGAAAGTTGTGATAGAGAATTCATAAACAAAGATGCTGAGGACATGTGAGGGGCGATGAGACCGACAAGGGACCGGTGGACCGAAGAGAAAGTTAAGATGGATGATTCACTCCAATGACATGTGAAAAAGGAAAGAGAGACTAGCGACGTGTGAAGGGTGACGGGACAAATGACGGGATGTTATTTTTGTGCTTTCTAAAGTTTGAATGTTATGAATGTAAATAGTAAAGTTTAGGTGTTAGATATATAAATGAAATATTTTAGAATGCTATTTATGTAAATCCCCCATACAAATAAGTAGGCACAAGGCCTACTGCACAGGAGGGCACAAGGCAAGGCGCATACTACAATTGACACAAATAGCTAATGAGTATTAAGTTTTAAATGTGACCACAAGCTATAGACCCAACCCATAAACTCTATACTAGGAACCAGGGAGCATACCACTTGAACTAGAGCCTTTTGGTCGAGAGTAATCTTATTTACCTATCTAACTTATGCATTTTTTTCTACTCTTTGTTGAATATGTCTAGAATACTTGTTTATTTTTATTTATCTTTTATTTAAAAGATGTTATTCTGACCGCACCTCTAATGTAATCAATCAACAAGTTTTTCTTTTTAGTTTTGCTGTACATTCATCTTAATATTACATTTTTGTAATACTCAACTTTGGTAAATTCAAAAGACAAAAGTGCCCCCTAGGGTCACATGAATCTACTCCCTCAAGTGAGGATAAAATTGAAAAAGATACAATAATAAATTAAATACAAATAATATCTCAAAAATAAAGTGGTGTAATCGCGGCCGTAGATCTCTGGCCTGTTCTCTGGTAAACACTCCACTGTCGGATGTCCTCATCAGGAAGTCATGAAGGAATCCTACTTGGACTAAAAAAATGTGATGGACAGCATGCCGACGAAAAATAAATGAGCAAGTCATGATGGAAGACCGATGATGATGTGACTATTATACTAGCAAGAAAGTTGCGATAGAGGATTCATAAACAAAGATGCTGAGGACATGTGAGGGGCGATGAGACCGACAAGGGACCGGCGGGCCGAAGAGAAAGTTAAGATGGATGATTCACTCCAATGACATGTGAAAAAGGAAAGAGAGACTAGCGACGTGTGAAGGGTGACGGGACAAATGACGGGATGTTATTTTTGTTCTTTCTAAAGTTTGAATGTTATGAATGTAAATAGTAAAGTTTAGGTGTTAAATATATAAATGAAATATTTTAGAATGCTATTTATGTAAATCCCCCATACAAATAAGTAGGCACAAGGCCTACTGCACAGGAGGGCACAAGGCAAGGCTCATACTGCAATTTACACAAATAGCTAATGAGTATTAAGTTTTAAATGTGACCACAAGCTATAGACCCAACCCTAAACTCTATACTAGGAACCAGGGAGCATACCACTTGAACTAGAGCCCTTTGGTCGACACTAATCTTATTTACCTATCTAACTTATGCATTTTTTTCTACTCTTTATTGAATATGTCTAGAACACTTGTTTATTTTTATTTATCTTTTTTTTAAAAGATGTTATTCTGACTGCACCTCTAATGTAATCAATCAACAAGTTTTTTCTTTTTAGTTTTGCTGTACATTCATCTTAACATTACATTTTTGTAACACTCAACTTTATTATCAACGATTTCTTACTAGCCAACACTCAGATCAATACAACATATTGGGTTTAATGGTAGTTTTATTAACATAACCTAAGTAGCTATGGATATCCTCTAATCACATGATACTCTTGATGCAATTTCTCATTTTTACCTAAGTGGTTATGGATATCCTCATATATAACATTATTCATTTGAATGATAAATCAAAGATACTTAAATATATAATATATATCAATTGATCTTTTAATAATATTGACTGCTAATTGATAATATAATCATTTACATAATGGGCTTCCTAGCATTAAACCAAAATGATTCTCTAATGTCAATGTAATTTTTCAATGCCCATATTTCATTATTCGTTCCCATAATATTATATATGACTCATAAGTTCGATTATTCTATAACTATCATAATACCGAACATCTCCTTTATTCTTAAATATTGAGATTAAAATTCTCATTCTCCTATTCTTTTGCATCCTCTCGATCTTCAAAACTATATTAAAAAGATTAGTCAACCAAACGACTACAGTATCTCTTTATACCTCTTCAAATCTCGATAAATATTTCATCAAGATCTAAAACATTACCTTTATGCATCTAGCGTTAACTCCATTTCACTTTTCTAAAATCAATATATAATATAACTTATTATTGCCTTTAAAATATTTTTTCTTAAAATTCTAGATAAGTTCTTGAAGTAGCATTTCAATATTTATTTCTGTATTCATCTTTAACTAAGATCTAATTATTTTTGCTTCCAATTCCTATAACACGATCAAAATCTCTAGACATCTGATCTCTTGCCCTAACAATTTAATAATTCTCTTCTCTTCAGCTGGTAACAAAATCATTAAAAATTGTAATTTCTGTCTTGCTTACCATCCCCTGTACAAGACTACTTGCTATTATTTATGTTTGACCCAAAAATCCTAATTTTTTCCTCAATTATTGGCATAGAAATAGCTTAAAACTCCAAATAAAACTAATAAATCTAAACATAGAAAAAAAAAAAGAAATTCAAACAATAATTCGGGTAAGGAAAGATAGCATCAATGAACATGCCTCAAGGGCTCGCTTGAATCTACCAAACCTCCTCAGCTCCTTGACGACGCGGCACAGATCCCACTTCGAGAGCTTCCGCTCGGCACCCTCCCATTGCTCAAGCACAGTCGCGGAATCGGCATTTGGATTCTCCATAATCGAGATTCTTCGGTACAGCGAGCTCCACTTCAATGGTGGCCGCCGCTCGTAGTCCACTGTTCCATAACTGTGGACTTGAGAGATCGAGCATCGGATCGCGACGACTTCACTGCTACACCGCTTCCCCGCAATTAGATGTGGAGCGCCCAGACGCAACCCTAGAGGAATCCCAGAGCACGAAGAAAAACCGCGGGTTGACAGGCAGATGAGGTGTGGCGGCGAAGGGGTGGGCGAGATGGCCGCGTGAAGGCGCATTGTAGGGGCTCAATTCGCGGCGGGAGCAGGACAACGGAGGCGGACTATGAGATAGCTTTTGCGGACGATGTATGGCCGGTCGAGATGGATTTTGTGTGAGGCCCGCCTACTGGTCTAGTGAGCAATACTGTTAAAGTGCTTGTTAGTTTGTTAGATAAATCTTATAGAGCCAACTATTAATAGTCTACCAAGCTTAGCCATGACTCTTTAATTAAAAGAGCAAATAAATAAATATGTGTTTTAATTAGCATAAATTAACAGCTTAATTGTGTTCTTGATCAAAACAATCTAAAAGAGAAAAGAAAAATGCTCCTATGAATTACATATTAATAAATTTATAATCAAGTTTAAAATGGGAAAAATATCGAGCTTTAATCGGATTTGTTCATAAGTTTTAAATGATATTTATTATCATAAATGAACTGATGAATGCATTAATCAATTTATTCATTTATCAATCCAATATTTACAAATATTTACTTTTTTTAATTAGTTAATTAAATGGTTTTAAACAATCTCAAAGTGAGTAGAGTCAATGGAGGGTATTAATACAACTTATATTTTGTCTTATAAGAATGAAAAAAGTGTGCTTTCAACCAATAAACGTTCAATGAGTTATGAAAGCTTTTTTTTGAGCAAATTAAGACAAACTTAAACACACATAACATATGCAAACTTAGAACCCAAGTCCTCTTCATTGATAGTCAAAACTCTCAATCTTTTGACAAACTACGGTCCCTACGCTTCCCTCCGACCTCCATTGCCTGTCAATCATGGTCCTTCCGACCTCCATTGTCCGACTACGATCCCTCTAACCTTCATCAGTTGCCGACTACAGTCCATTTGACAACGGTCTCCCGTTGGCTACGGTCCCTCCGACCTACATCGCCTGACTACGATCCCTCTGACTTCCGTCACTCGACTACGGTCCCTCCGACTTATGTCACCCTACTACGATCCCTCTGACCTATGTCATCCGCCGACTAAGATCCATTCGATCTCCATCACCCGCTAACTACAATCCATTTGACCTCTATCTACAAACTACGATGCTACCGACCAAATGAATAGACCAACATTCTATTGAGAATAATTCTCATGACATTTGATTCTTCCAACTCCAATCATATAGCATGCTCTATATGATGTATATTTATACATTATGTCAATGCTTTTCCCTGATGAAAGGGCATCTTTTGTAACCAATATAAACACTAGTGGAATCATTTTAATTGGGTAATACCTCATGGTTTTCCCCTATTTAGATTTTTCACGTAAAAATTCTGATGTCCCTTATGGCTCATGCACCCCTCTCCCTTATCTGTATGTGTACTTGATCTTTGTAAAAGCTAGGACGTTAAACTCGCCATCTCTCTATCGCTATTAATGTTCCTGAATGCAACAATGCAGATTAATGTTGCTAATAGATATTATGTCGAGAAATTATGATGATTGAGAGACTTTGTATATTAGAAAATCTTGCATCCTATGTGATAAGCCATATATATTGTAGTGATAAGCAAGCAGACAAATATCTGCTAATATCCACTACCTCACGGTTAAGTACATTCCCCTGTACCACTAATCCACTACACTACATGATTACCTCTCTGTGTAAACACTGCACAGTGCAACTACCTATTCCCTATCCTCAAATACAAATACCTCTCCATGTAAACAGTAAATGTAGTAGTTCTGAAATGAAGTTAGCTTCAGCATTTTACCTGTCATCTACTCTTTCTCTTCTAGTTGAATAATCGCTCTTCAGATCATTCAACACTATGAACTTCTCATATCAAAGTTAAATTAACTCAGATGACATGAGAGAGGCAATAACTTATTATAAACCAGAAGAAAAACATTTAGAAATTCTGTCAAGATCCTCACACATACAAAAACTATTATGAGCTTGAGAAATTACTTCCATAATGATTTTTAGGTGAGGATGATATGAGTTTATATAATACATAATTTATCTCTCAACATTAAATATCAACCCTATTTAAGACTCTTATGATAATCTCTATTGTAGAATTTTATAATCTCCATTATAAATTTTGTGATAAACTTCATTATTATTATTATTATTTTTAATTTCCACTATTATAGACTTTATTGTAGCTATACATATTCAGAACATTTCTCAAAAACAGATTTTCTGCAGCTTGCAACACATTACAAAAGCCAGCCTTATACGAGAACAGTTGAAGGCTTTCAGGACTGCAGCTCATGCAAATCTGGAAAAAACTTGGCTCTGATATTAAGCAAACACTACGAGGAGAGAAAAATTTAAACATTTCAGGCAAAATTTGTACAGTATATCATCAGACAAAAAAATCTAAGGATAGAAAGGTATTTTTTCAAAAAAAAAAGACTGAAATGATCCCTTAATTTTTTATGAAAGATCAAAATAATTCCTAACTATATTAAATGATCATTTTGATCCCTCAATTTTTTAAAGAGGAACCAAAATAATTTCATCATAAAACTATTTTTAGTTCCTTGTTAATGACTTGAGAAATCAAAATGATTTTTTAACATAATTGAAGATCATTTTGATCATTCATAAAAAGTCAAGCGACCATTTTGATCATTTTCCCTTTTTCATAATAAAATCATTTGATAAAAACTTCGAAAATTTTTTGGAGCACATTCATAAAAAAATTGATCAAAATAAATTTTAAAACTACTAAATTTATTTTTCATTAATAATTTCCTAAACATCTTGTAATATATACCACATGTCTTCTTATTTTGAATAAATGTCATTTTTCCTTAATAATTAGGATATTCTGATACAGTTATTTTTTCAAAACAAAAAAAAGTTTTTTTTGTCTCCAGGCAGTTCAAGGGAGGAGGAAAAAAAAAAGAAGAAGAAAAAAGCTATATATTTCTATTCTAGTTTATGCTGCTTAAGCTGCTGGCTGCTGAAACAAGAAGCAGGGAAGTTAGAGAGAATTTCTTCCTCATTAGCTACTCCACTTTCAGCCGGAGAGACATTTGATACTGTTTTCTGATTCCAAGGATGATTTACTTCAGGACAGGAAGCACTATTGCAACGCACGTTAATCAGCAAATCATGATCAGAACTTTCATCTGTCAATTGCAGCATGGAGCTTCTATCAGGCGGTGATGTGAAGAGGCCTCTTGGACTGAAGCAAGTTCCCTCATTATCAACAATGTCTTCAGCATCATAAATAGCTTGTGGTGGTGCTTCTCTTGAGTTCCATGATTTCCTGAAGGGAGGAGACGTGCTGATGTATCTGTGCACTTGTTTAGGGCTCCTCATGGTGGTAACCTTAGATTCTGAAATTAATTTCATAGAGAAAAAGCACCTACGCTGTCAGAAAACCGAAGAATAAGAATTTTATTTACTTATTTGCATCACAGAGAGTCAACATACACCAATTTCGTGGCTTATGGTCTTAGTTTATTGAGCTTTAGGATATGTTCGGTTGAAAGATTTTCCCATAATTTTCCTACTGTCTTAGTAAATCATAGAGAAAGTAGGAATTAAGATTTTTACACCATTTATCCTCATTTTTGTTTTTCTTTCTCTTCATTTGAATTCTTAATCTTTAAAATATTTGTCTAACAATTTATCAAAATTTAACTAAATTTAATATATATTAAGCCAAACAGTGTACACTCCATGATTTACTAAATTTGGATTGACAAAATTTACTAAATTCTAATTGAATTAAATCATACTTGTAGCCAAACAGCCCTTTAGTAATATGGAACGTTTTGGCCATGGGAGCCTTTAAATAGCTTATCACTTGGGTTGGCCAATTTGATAACTCTTCTACTTATTTGTATAGTTCAATTCTAACGGCTATTGATTCCAAAATTCTCCATTTAAAGAGAGACCATGACCAAGTTGCTTCAGTTCCTGCCAATATGAAGACTGGGGAGAAGTTGCTATGCATAGTCTTAGACTTTGCTTGGGACGGCTTCTTTGTTACTTCTTAAAGCAGCTTTTTAGTATAAAAATTTTAATTTCTGTACTAAAAAGCTGCTTTAAGAAGCATAAAAAAAGCCGTCTCAAGCAAAACCTTAATCCTCCGTTATAATTAAGCCAGATGACTGAGATTATTAACCAAACATGACTGAACAGTGATAACTAAATGATATTTTAAAATTCAGTCAAATAAACAACCCATCCATACAATTTATGAAATTTAGTGCAAGCACTGCATGAAAATAGACGGAAGCCTAAATGATTTGGCACTAGTCCATTTCATGGCTCATGAACTGCTTTGCACAGCACTATATTATTCATTTTTGCAAAAACAACTAATTATCTTGCCACTTCAAGTAAAACTTGGCTTCACTATTAAAGACTGATAAGAACTTCTAATAATAGGGAAAATAAAGTTAAGAAAAGATGATTGACGCTGAAGGCAGGATAATAACATATAAGCAGAAAGCACAGCAACATTAGACATGCCAGAACTGGAAGTAAACCAACCTAGTAAATGCTGATTCTCGCTTTCACAAGGCCTCTTAGTAGGTGTCACATTGGAATGCTGATAAAAATCCTTATCCCTTTCATCAATTTTTGCCCCAGTAACTTGTTTCTGTTTTTTGTCCTATTGTAAAAGAAACAATAGGTTGATTAGCATGTATTTGTTGATTTGAGATTTACATTTGATGTTCTTATTTGCATGAAAATGAGTGAATAGCTGAAGTTTTTCTGCAAGAACAATTATGTTCATGGGCAATTTCTTCTAAAAAAGGAAAACATTATATTAGGATATCCTGTTTTAAGCTGTAGATAGCAAGACATTTGTTCAAAATAAGAAGACATTTGAGGTAAACTACATGAAGTTTAAATAGGAATACAAGACCACTAGGGACCAATCTTTTCGTAAGTCATAAACGTCATGTAGTTTATACTAAATATCTATTTGTTTTGAGCAAATGCATTCCTATATGATACTTTTTTTTTTTCATTTTTGATACCTTTAGCTGCTTGTAGAGTTGCACCCATCTAGATTCGGTTAAATTGAGCAACACAAGCCTCTTCAAAGTACTACATTCTTCAACACTCATTTGTAAAGAGGTGAGATCAAAAATCCCCTCTTGCAGAAGTTGTTTGAAATGAGAAAAGGATTCCAAGAACTGGTGACTAGAGAACATGATTCTAAGGCTGCAAATATGTAATGAGCATTTCAGTATAGTTTGGAGGTATATAAGTTAGTTAATTAGAAAATGAATATAAGTCAAACCTATCAGTAGGTTCAGCTGTATCAATAGAAGGTAGATATTTCATCAAATACTGCTGCTCATCATTTGTCATATGTTTCATGAAAACCTCGAAGCTAACAACACCCTAATAAGATGGAAATTATATCAATTGTTAAGACTTTAAAAGGACAAACCATCTAAACAAGCTTAGTTAACAACTTCATAAAGTCAATATAGATATTTAAAATGCACTAAGCCACAAGAGAAACTTTAATCTTACTTCAAGATTTGCAGACCACAGAAGTGAATCTCTGGCTTGCAGCATATTCAAGATATCCGGAGAAAATCTGACCCTGCAAAGATGGAGTAGAACTTCAAATCTTATGTATTATCACCTATAACTGAATGAAAAGTAATATCTGTTATTTAATATATTTCTAGTGTGAGAACTCAGCCAAATCTAGGTGACAAAATAGATTTATATGATTAAAAGTTAAATAAAATGGAATTCACCTTGTAGCATTTTCTTGTGCCAAATGTGCTGTAGAAATCTTAAGTTTGTTCATGGAAGCGCTAGAGAAGTTAGTTCTTTTAGTTTCAATTATAGGAAGGGATGCAGGTCTTGAAGCATCACAGACTAACTTATCATATAATGGAAGAGAACTAGCTTCTGATTCCTCCTCTACTGCTTTGGACCATGGATGTCTAAGCAGAACACCTCCATGCCCTATTTCAACTGAACCCATGGGATTTTCATCTTCAAAAAGTAAATCATCATCTGAGGTTCCAGATATGTTTGATGATTGTTGTTCATGCCAAATGGAGTACAGGTCTTTGGTAAGCTTTTCAACAGAAGAATGTTTAGAGCGGATAACACTTCTCTTCTTTGATGGAACGAGTGAGTCCCATGCATTTGATTGTGCTGAGCCTAAAAATGTATATCAGATGTAAGTAAGATGTGCAAAATACTGCAACAATGATGACATAACAGCATAAAAATTCAGAGCCTAATCAATCGTTAAAAAAAATTGTGCGTAATAGGCTTTGTTATGCCTTAGAATCATGGATGAAACTCCCAATACTTCGCTGAAAGACACAATATTTGACAAATCAAAATCTCATTTATGTAGCATAAGTAGGGGAGAAGCCAAATTTTTTTTTATTCAGGGCACACACAGATGAATTCAAATTATCTTCAATAATTTTCATTGAAAATTTTAATGGGTAACAAAATTTTGATTTTTGAAGAATCAAGATGAGTGGTAAACTGGTAATTTCGTATAAAAAAAATGCAACCATACTAATATATCATGAAAAAAAATATAAATTACACACCTTCAGCAGAACCTATTTGTAACAAGAGAATTTTAAGTACATGGAATAATATTAAAAATATAATATGTATGATAATTATTTGGGATAAAAAATTGGGTCAAACTATTCTGCCAACTAAGATGAGTATTAAATTTTATAAATTTATTTTTAGATGAATATAATATATAAATTATAAATTAAATTAAAATCTTAAAAATTACTCTAATTAATTTTGATCAAAATATCTTTATCCTTTCCTTTATTTATATGATGATAACAATATCGATTCAGTAATTGAACAAATCATTTATATTCCTTCCCATTTTAGTCTTTCAATTAAAAGAAAAAATTATGGGCTAGGGGTACACCAGAGCCCCCATTATAGCTCCGCCAGTGTCTAGAAGAAGATCAATGGCAATGATACTGTGTGAAAGGCAATAGTGGTGATTGTGGTCAGCAACACGTTGGAGCTGGCCAACAGTGTATACCTCTAATGGATGGTTGAAGTAATGAGGCAACTGATGAGTAAAGGAGACAAATCAAATATTGGCTTGTGATTGGCAAGAGAACTGTGCAAGACAGCAAAAGGAGAAGATAAATGTAAACTGATGTGAAACTAAATGCAATGAAACAAAAATTGCAATTAAGATATTAAATAGAAGTAGTGAACTTTGCTTGGCTACCTATAAACCTTTGTTTGCTCAAGTGAAAGCTTAAGAATTTGGCATGAAAGACTAAGTAATAGCAATTGGTTACGGTTTGAGATTAATAGGCCTTTGCAAGATAACAACCAATAACTAATAAGTAATGCAAATAGCATGTATAACAAAAGCTCCAAGTTTAAGATCTAGATCATTCACCTTGAGATCGCTCACTCAATCTCTTGAAAGTGGAGGTTAGCGGAGGAAAGTTGCAAGCACACTTAGTAACGCCACTAGAAGACAAGTGTTGCGTAGGGTAGTAGTCGCCGGAGAGGTAGCCGAAGTAGGAGAGGTGGTTGGATGGTTGACAACGTACCAACGACCCGGGAGGATGTGTTCTTCTGTTGAGAGTGCTAATTGATACAAGATGCGGTCCACGTATTCTTCCACCGAGTTGTCGAAATCCGGAATGAGGTCAAAGAAAGGAGATCGTAGGATGTCGATTCGTTCTTGAGAGTCTTCTACGAATCCGTGATCAATGTCCAGATTGGCCATTCATGCTTGTCTTGAGAAGAGGAAGAAAATAAGTGGAGAAGGGGAAGGAGGTTGGCACTTTGGTGGAGGGAGGCCGGCGGTATAGGGGAGGGGGTGGCGGCTTGGGAGAGGAAAGAAGGGGGCGGCTAGGGTTGGGGGGATTTGGGGAAGTTCAATAAATCTGAATTTAATTTCAGATTTAAGTGATTTTGGAGGGAACTAATTTGAAAACTCAAATTAATCCAAATAGGACTAGGGGCGGCAATTGGGAGAAGATTAGGGGCTGATTTAGTGGGGGAATTGGGATTTAATTGGGAGAGAGGGGAGCCCACTAAGGGGCCGGCCAAATAGAGAGAGAAGGAAGGGGATTATGTTAAGCTAGTGGGTCCCAATGGAATCAATTAGGGACTTAATTAAATCTGATTTTATTTTCAGATTTAATTAAGTTAGGAAGGTTTCCTAATTTAGTTTTAGCAATAGGAAAGAAATTGAATCCAATTATTTAATTGGAATTCAATTAGGAAACTTTCCTAAGTTACTAAGATTTATTTTAGGAAAGAAGATAAAGGCCAATTGAAATTTTAATTTCAGATTTTGGGCAATGGGGGCCGGCGGCTAGGAGGGAGGAAAGGAGATGGTGGTGGGGAGGAAAAGGGGCGGTGGTCGGGTGGTTGGAGGCCGGCGGCGTGGGGTGGCCCAAGGAGGCCGGCGGGTGTGAGGGATCTAAGAAAAGGGGAGCTCGGATTGGGGAGGGGAATGGGGCGGGTGTAGGGGAAGAGAAGAAAAGAAAAAGGAAGAGTCGCGAACCTCGGAATCCACCAAAGATTGACGGGTGTTGCTTGCTCCCTCGTCTAGGGTCTCTCCTCTCAAGAACTCACAAAGAGATCTAGACAAAAACTGAAATTTCATTTCAATAATAATTCATCATCCTCAATACAAAGCATAGGGGCCAATATATAGGTCTCAAAACTAAAGAAAAGAAAAAGGCACTAATGCCCTCGGGGCTACAAAGAGACTCAATACCCATGAAGGATAAACTAGAAAAACATAAAATAAAATACATATAACATGAAATACATCAAAGGTAAAGGCTCTGAATCGTAGCGGTCGATCGTCGTCCTCGTCGACGGTACACGTGTCGAAATCTCTGACTGATGTCCTCATCATAAACTCCTTACGGTTATATATATATATATATATATATATATATATATATATATATATATATATATATATAGATTAGTATGAGAATGAAAAGGTGAAGATTGACAGGTTCGATTTCTAGGATTTTAGGTATAGAAAGATGTAGATTGAGGATAACCTATATTAGAAAAGGCTATAGTTTGCTCTCTTTAGGACAAAGTCCACTACAATGAGTCAAGAAGATTGGGATTTCCTATGGCATACAATCATTAGAAGTTGTATGTCTAATGCTGACAAAACATGGGCTTCAATATAATCTACAAGAAGAATAAACTATACTCGTTTGAAGTAAGATTGATAAAGAATATTGACTTAAATAAAAAAAAATTTATACAAAGTAGGAGAAGCCTTCGACAGTGAACAAAATACATCTTACAAGAATTTTTTTCAATATCAAGATGGAGGAATGCCCTTCAGTTGCAGAGTACAAAATTTAATAAATTACATTGATGCTAGACATGTTCCAATAAAGCATACAACAAATATCAAATACCTTTGAATACAACAATAACAACATGAAGCCTTCATCCAACTACGTGAATCATTTTTCTCCATTGTGTCCTACTAAGAGTCAAATTCTCATTTAAATCTAATAAAGAAAGGTCATTTCTAATATTTTCTAATCAAGTCTTTTTAGTTCTACCTCTATCTTTCTTAACATAAGCCAAATCTAATACATCTACTCTCCTAAAAGGATCATCGGAAGGCCGCCGTTTTACATGACCAAATCATCTAAGGGCGACTCTCTCTAATCTTATTTGTCACTACAACTACTCCAACCTTTTCACGGATATGCTCGTTTCATATCATGTACTTAAGAGTAAATCCACTCATCTACCTTAGCATCCTTATCTCAGCAACACTTAACTTAATATTATGCTTCTCTTTTAATGGCCAACATTTTGCGCCATAAAGCATTGCAAGTCTCGCCATCATCATATAAAATTTTCCCTTAAGTTTGAGTGGTACTTTTCTATCACACAACAAACCCAAAGCATTCCTCCACGTCAACCATCCAATTCATATTCTACTAATAATATCCTCATCTATTTCACCATCACTTTGAACAATAGATCCAAAATATCTAAAATGAGTACATTTATTAATGACTTGATCTCTCAAAGTTACAAACCCCTCACTATATCTTTTACTACTAAAATTACACTCAATGTATTCGATTTTAGATCTACTTAAAAAAAAACCTTTAGAATCTAAAGTTGACCTCCATAATTCGAGTTTACCTTCAACTTCTTCTCTAGTCTAATCACAAGAAGAATATCATCAGCAAAAAGCATACACCAGAGTACATCCTCTTGCAAATGTCTAGTAAAAAAATCCATGACTAAAGCAAAAAGAAAAGGGCCTAAGGCTGATCCTTGATGTAATCCAACTGAAATAGGAAAATACTTAGTCTAACAATCTTGTGTTTGAACACAAGTAACAACTCCTGCATACAATCCCTAATGACTTGAATACAAGCATTATTAACCCCTTCCTTTTATAGAACTCTCCATAGCATTTCTCTTGGAACTTTATCATACGCTTTCTCTAAATCAATAAATATTATATGTAGATCCTCCTTATTCTCTCTAAACTTCTCCATCACCCCTCTCAATAAATGAAAAGCTTCCATAGTAGACCTACCCGACATGAATCCAATTTTATTTTGAGAAACATTAGATCATGTTGTAACCTATGCTCCATAACACTCTCCCAAAGTTTCAAAGTACAACGCATAAACTTAATTCCTCTATAATTTGCACAATCTCGTGCATCACCTTTATTCTTAAAAATAGGAATCAACACATCATTCTCCACACATCTGGCATCTTTTAAGTCTTCAAAATAATATTAAAAAGTTTACTAAGCCAAGAAATTCCTTCATCTCCTAAGCATTTCTACACTTCTATTAGAATGTCATCAGGTCCAATAGTTTTTCCATTCTTCATTTTAGTTAAAGCCTCTCTAACTTCAGATTTACTAATACGACGATAAAAATAAAAATCTCTATTTTCATTTAGAATGCTAAGGTCACTAAAGTCAATTGTATTCTCACAATCTTTATTGAAAAGCTTAGCAAAATAACTCATCTACCTTTGTTGAATATCCTCTTCTAAAAAAAGCACTTTTTGATCTCCATCCTTAATGTACTTCACTTGAACTAAATCCTTACTACTCATATCTCTTTGTTGCTAACTTATACATATATCTTTCGTCCTCTTAGAATTTAATCTATTTTGCATCACAGATTGTTTTCTTAGACACCTTACGAGCCTCATTATATATTTTCCAATTTTTATATTTTTTACATCTAAACCAATTATTATAACAAAACTTCTTATACTTGATTTTTTCTTGCACATTTTGATTCCATCACCAACTATTTTTATTATTAGGAGTTTTTTCTTTTAAAACTTCAAGCACATCCTTTGCAACATTCTTAATATTACTAGCTACTTTTTCTCATATAACATTCGCTTCCTCATGCATAGACAAAATCTTAAGATTTCGAATCTTACTCTCAAAAATATTTTTGTTAGTGTTCTTTAAATGCCCCATGTAATCTTAGAACAACGTGTTACTATATTTTTCATATTTCTGCCACTTCACCTTAAAGTTCAAAACTAATAAACGATGTTGGGTACATAAACTTTCACTTAGAATAATTTACAATCTTTGCAATCTAAACGATCTATTTTTCTTATAAGAAAATAATCAATCTGAGTTTTACTAATATTCATTCTTATAAGTAATGAGATGCTCATATCTTTTATTAAATAAGGTATTAGCAATTAAAAATCATAAGCTAAAGCAAAATCTAATATAATCTTACCACCTTCATTAGTCGCTCCAAACTCTTAGCACCATGAATACTTTTAAAATCATCTACCTCTCTACCAACTTATCCATTTAAATCATCTCCAATAAAAACTCTTTCTTCAAGAGGTATCTTTTAAATTAATTCTTCTAAGTCATTCCAAAATTTTAATTTTAAACATATATTCAAACCTACTTGAGGAGCATAACCACTTATAATATTAATAATCTTAGCATCAACAATAATCTTCAAAGCTATAATTTTATCTCCAATTCTATCAATTTTTATAATATTATCCTTCAAACTCTTATCTATAATCACACTTATACCATTTCTAGTGCTACTTCTACCAGAATACAAAAGTTTAAATTCTAAACTATCAATCTCCTTAGCATTCTCTCCAACCCATTTAATTTTCTAAATGCATAAATATTTATCTTCTTATGAGTCATAATAATAATTAATTCCATTAATTTGCCTATAAGAGAACCTACATTCTAAGATCCTATCCAAATTCTAGATTCATGAACCAACTTTTTTGCCCACATCCGTCCATGATGTGAGAACTCTTATTTAACACTAAATCCGGGCCCAATGCAGCGGCCCTTGCACACTTCTCATTGTATCAGACCATACAGCGCATCGCTTCCAGGGAACGTCCTAGCATTAACATAATATATTAAAGGATTCATGTCATGATTATTCGATAAGTTTTATGCTGACTGACGACTACCTAACGCAACCCTTAACTTTTCTCATCCAGGACTTGTGACCTAGCAATGTATCAAATACCTTTGAATATAATATATATATTTCAAGAAAAACAAACATTTTGAACTTTAACATATGCAATCAATCATTGTTTGTGTTTTTCATGCCCTTCAAATTTTCAGCATCAAGAACTATGCAAAAAGGAAAATATAACACATTTACAAGCATACACATCATTCTACTAACACATTATTTTGTGCTTGAAATATGTAATTGAATGAGTTCATTGGAATCAGGAAGACAAGTGTCGTTAGTTGTGGTCTGACCTCTGGATGTTCTCTATAGTTTTTGCAATTCATGTACTCCACGCATACACATTATCTCTAAAAGGAAAATTAAAAAGAATTGTTCAACCTTGATTATGTCATCATCAACTATCCAAATGCCAGAAGTAGGATGTAACCTGTCCAATCACTTGCGTCAGTGTTGCCAAAATGTGCACAGCTTTCTGAATATGATATTGCCTGGACCAGAGCTAGCATCCTCGTCTAATGTTTCAGATAATGAAATTTCATATTTATTCTCCACCATACTACTGATCTTCTTTCTTTTCTGCAACTTCTCTACTTTAGGCTTGCTATAAATAATTTTCACTTTAGCATATTTGGGCTCTTCCCAATTAATTGGTTCACGGGCATGCAAAGGAGTGTAGTTCACCAAAGACCCCTTGGTCCTCCATCTTGAACCACAAGCATTACATAAAACTGGCTTTTCTGGTGGCCCATTACGCCAAAGAGGAGTATCTGTTGCATCATTTAAACTTAGAAGCCAGATAAGAAAAATGTGATCGGAACATCAATACTAAATGCATATGAAAAACATGATAAATTTTCAGAGCATTGAAGTTAAGATAATAGATCCATGGCTTAACAAATAAAAGCACCGAAGTTCTCATTCTATCGTTAAATGCATAGAAACACTCAAACCTTAAGCATACGAATTATGCCTAGCAAAAGAGGATCAAATCACGATATACAAGAATGGCATTTTAATAATGAAAATTCTTAAGACAGATGTTTAAAAAGCTTAAATTGTACCAAGAACCTGTGGCAATATTACAGGTCACATACAAAACAAATACTGTGCATGCTACATTGTGTTGAGTGCAACTAGTTATTCCATTCAGATTATACACATCACTAGCCATTTGAAGCAAATAATTGGATCATCACTTGTAAAGCTTGTTCAAATAAAACTAGTGAAACCTTATTATTAGGGTGACTTCATATTCTGGAAGAGCATATGAAAAAGCAGAACTACTTTGCTGTACATGTGTTCATCTGTCAATTTTGTCGTATAAAGTTCTAAAACAAATAGTAAATGCTATCTTCACTAGGCAGAATAGTATTTCACTATCAAACACTGAAATCTAGAATGAACAAAACTTGCTTCTCAATATTAATATGTCAAGAAGAAAGATAAAAAATTGACAATGAAGAATTCCATGCATGTTCATCTAACAAAATTTTATCAGATAGTATACGTGATTTGTAAATCAAAAAAGAAAATAAACTTAGGTTCTCACTCAGATAGTAGAATGAAATAAGCATAAAACATAATGCACTGATGAATCCAGGGAAACAATTCAGATGCAGATGCACACAAAAGATAAAATTCCAATTACGAGATTGATGAAAGCGAAGGAAAGTTAAAAAATGAACAAGTCTGGCACTAATGAAAGAAGTTAGCAACCATAACAGCTCCACTGATGAACACACAAATTGACAGTTGACCTGGCCTAATTCAGGCATTGAGATTATAATTATAACATAACAATGAGTAATGAGCATTGGGAATTCAGAAGCTGAATAATTCACCAGAAATAATGATATGGTAACACTATAGAGCTTTAAGTACCAAACATGCAACAAAGTAACTCTTACAAAGCCAAAGAATAGCATCACACAGAACTCAAACTCTCGTTCATCGGAATATTATCTGATTTGGCCTAATAGCCCTCACGGACTTTAGCACAACTTTTCAGGGGTCACCCCTCCTAGGAATGTTCTATCATGAACAAGCTTAACTTTGGAGTTCCAAATAGAGTTCCAAATGCAATTCCAACCATTACAACAAAAATCTCTTTGATATTTTAAAATTGTGCTTCACCATACTTAAGGGGCCTTACAAACAACACCTAAAGCTTGGCATAAAGGAAGATTCAGTGCTGAAATTGCACAATGAAAACAGCACATATATTAGAGCAAGAACCTGCTATAAGTGTGGATAGGCCACTAAAAGACATGATTCTTAATAAAGATTATGGTTTCAGGAAAAGTAATCAGAGTTGTAGAAACAATAGTATGCATTCCAAGTATTATTTTAGTTCAACAGCTAATGTGATTATCAGCGTTTCAAAACACATTCAGTCAGGTCAAACCTGTATATTGTTAGGCAAGTCATTAAACTTTCCCTATATTCCCATCAACAACCTTGACAAGAAACATTTAGGGAAGAGGTAGATGCAAACTTCCATAGGGTTTTGAAAGGTTTCAAGAGGCGGTTCAGTGATCACAAATACAAGTTTCAAGCTTCAAACAAGCAAGCTTTTCCATACTCTTACCTTGAACTCAATTTTTCTCCATGCAACTAAATGAAAACAATAGAAAAATTTCTCCACAAACCCCTACCAATCTCTAAATGTATTTATTCAATTCCCAACCCAATTACAGAAACATGCAAAGAATCAAATTAAAACAAGGGAGAAGAAGAATATTCACAAAGTCAAACCAAAATTCATTATACAAATCTCTTGCTATTATAAGAAAGAGGCAATTCCAAACGTTCTAAACTCATTGCACAAATCAACTAACAAGGAGATTAACAATAAATAAAATAAAGATCCAGGGCATGAGAAATTAAAAAAAGAAAATTTAAGAAGTCATGAACGATTGCTCACTTGTAACTCCACAATGACGGCAAGGTCCATGCTTTCCCATGCCTCCAAACTTGTCTCTACCACACTTATATTGATTCCAAGAGAATTCAACAACTAAAAGAATTTAAAGGCACTATTTTTCTTATCGAAATTAGGAGAAAATTTGAAGCAGTTATATTGTATATTTTCTAAAAAATATTATTAGAGACCTTCAAGCAAAAACCATGACGGCCTAAAGGCTCTTTTGCTCCAAACCCGGGAATAAATTTTCTGCAAGCAAAACCAGAAGCTCGGGCTGAAGCTCAACCAATCCACAGAGCGAAAAGGAGATAGGAAAGGAGGGGAAGAAGAGAGAAAGATGAAGAGCAAATGGAGAACTTTTAAAAGGGAAAAAAATTAGATATTGAGATGGGTTTTTTAGATGGGAATCAGTACAATCCAATAGAGGAAAAAGACCACTGCGGAATCAAATTAATGGTGGAGGAAAAAAGTAGGGGAGGTGAAGAGGTGAGGACTGAGAAGAGGCTGCCTTCTTATTTCTTTAATATTTGGTTTCTGGCTTCCTTCTTGTTCTGGTCCATTTGTAATAAGATACTTCACAAATTTTTGCCTTTCTCCCTTTCTCATAATTTTCTCAGTTAAATTATTAAATTGGTATTTGGGCAATCATTTTTATTTAAAATGAAAAAAAATTATATCAAAATATTCTTGATAAAAATTACATTAAAACTATTAAATTTGTTTGAAAATTAATAAATTATATGATTTTTTAGTATATAATTTTAAAATAAATTCTAACATAATTTTTATTTATTTAAAACTATATTATCAATCAATTCTTTTTATTAAAAAATAATATAAGCATAATTACATTCAAATTTTAAATTTTAACACTACTTTTAAATTTTCCATCCACAAATTAATTGGCTTCAAATGTGTAAAAAATCAAAAAATGAATTTGGCCTGTCTGAATATGATAAATTATTTTTTATTTAAATATTTTAAGTGGGGCCCATAGTGGGGTCATTGGGCAACATTATATTGGTGCTAATTATCCCACATATTATATTATGTGTGAGCTAATAAAATTTTGATCATATCTATATGACCTATTACATAGGAGGATAGTATACTTTTTATTTTAATTGTTTGTGGTATTCATAATGTATGCTTTTGGTGTGTCACTAGACATTGTTTGAAGGCTGGAGTAGTAAAAAACTTAGGGCAAAGGATAATATTACACTCATATATTTTTTTTATTTTTAAAAAATAACTCATGAGCTGAGCTTAACAAGGTACAAGTCAAGTTGGGTAAGTTTCAGGTCAACTCGTTGGCTAGTGAGCTGATTTGATTAAAATTTATTAATATAAAATACACTTAAAATATTTTAGAACTCAATTATTTTAGTATTAAATTTTTAAATTTTTAAAAAAATTATATCTTGCTTTACTATTTCAAGCGTTTTCTTATTATCATTTAATTTCCTATTGTTTATACTATTGTTATAGTGGCGGTTTGAATAAGAATGATTTTTTTTATTTTTTATAATAAGTGAGTCGGCTCGAGAGCGGACTCGAACTTAGCATGCCTCATTTGTACCTCTTATTTTTTAGAAAGTCCTGAACTAGAGCTAACTAAGTTATTGTGGATTAGTTCTACGTGGTAAAAACATTTTTAAGAAAATGAAGAAAAATCAACATAGGCCTATTCTAATTAAATTTTTATATAAAGCATCTTTAAAAATTTGTAACCAAAATAAGCACAAAATTTTAAATTTACAAAGCGGGCAAGTCCAATCTAATCGTCCTGTAATATCTATATTTTTTTTCTGGAGTCATTATAACTCTAAATCACAAACAATATTTATCATAGCATTGATATTGTAGTATTTTGCATGCATGAATTTTTTTCATGATTTTTGAGCACCAGTGAAAATTTTTAAGAAATTGGCATATGTCGGTACAAGTGGAGATTTTGGGACCGTCAGGTGTCCGTTTTGTAAATCGATTTAACCAATATTTTCTAAATAAAATGGTTTATTCTATGAATATTTTTCTATAATCTTTGAAGTCCTAAAATAATTTATTTAAATTTTATGCTAAAGAATTAAATAAATTAAATATTATATTAATATTATATTATATTTTATTCCCACCTAAATATCTAATTCCACTATATAATCCAATTAAAGCCTTTTCCCATTCGTTTGACTATAACAGAAAGCAAAATAAAATAAAATTTGTGAGAAATGTGAGGAGAGAGATAATAGAATTAGGTTTTAGAGATTGTAGAGCGATTTTCGCCCGCCAACTCTATTGGGAAATTTGCTCGTCTCATTATAAAAAATAATTATAATATCTCTAATTTCAATAATTTTATTTTTTTTTTTTTCTAATCAAATTTGTATTTCCATTACCGAAAAACGAGGATAAGTTTGTATCGGTAAAACCTTCACCGCATAACTTTTAATATATGATAGATTTCGTCAATGCGAGCATTTTGACAGTAATATATTAAATTTTCACGGGTTAAATTGAAATATATGATTTTTTGAAGTAAATGTATAGTGTACAAATTTAATAGATTCCCTATAGTTATACATTTATGCATTTCATACATGATATTGACTTATGATATTGACTTACATTGTATAGAAATTATAGCATTTATATGTAAATAAGAAAGGATGGCTGTTAATATTATAATTAATATGAGTTAGCTCTTAAAATATAATACCCTACAGATGAGGGTTGGCCGACGGGCTTTCTTTTAAATAAAAAGGTTAGTAGTATAACCATAGTTGTAGCATGTAACCGATTAACTGAATTACGCCGAAGGGCAGAGGGTGACAACTCTTAATGATTATTGAAAGCCACCTGAATATGATAATTGATTAATTGGACAAGTGATAATTGATATGACTGATAATCAACTGGGAAGCAGTTTGGGTAAAGATGTTGAAAACACTATATTAAAGCTGAAAGTCATACATTGCTTTTCATAATTATACTTATGATGATATTTACCTAATAGCATATTAAACTGATTGATAGTACATTAAACTATTGACAAATTGATGGCTTATTTTGGAATTAATATTGATACAACATAGCATAACATAATGACTTGATTCATTGGGTGATACTGCTCTTTACAGTATGTCTAATAGTTTGATAGATCTTTTTTTATTTCACTAATCATATTAATTTTATTATTAATTTTTGAGATTTTATTGTCCATATTAAGTAATGATTGATATTGACTAGAACTGAACATACATATTAATTCTTTTGCTTTGTATTGAAAGCAGTATAGAGTTTTGGTTTCCTGTTAGGCTTTTAGCTCATTATGTGGTTTAAATAATTTCAGGTCAGGGAAGGGATTAGGACTAGTTGGAGTGAGGTTGATAAAATCCTCATGCTTTATTTAGATTTTATTCTGCATTTTTAAAATTCTTTTGCAGCACAGAGTTTGTGATAGATTAGTGATATAGTGATCTCCTTGCTAATGTAAATGACATTTTGGATGGGTAAATAAATAGTAAAATATCTTAATTTATATGATTTTAGTTGCTTTCGCTGGTTATTGTTTATATCGATGATTTATAGAAGCTCTGATATATTCTTAAAATTATAAATAGACAATTCTTTCAAATTTAATTTTGGGCGTTGTACCTCCTCCTTCCCAAATTTCTTATTTAAACATCCCAATTCCCACCTTCTTATGGTTTAAGTAAGTCAAGCCAACTTGTAAATCAACTTGGGCTCAACTCGATAGATAGCTAATGAGCTGAGCTTGTTGAGTTAACAAGTCAAGCGTGAGCAAGCCATGACTTGACATGTTAGCTCGCGAGCCGGCTCGTTTATTAAATAATATTAATATAAAATATATTTGCATTCGGGATTTTAAATACAAAGTATGTTAAAACATTTAAAAATTATATCTCACTTTATTATATTAAGTGATTATTTATTATTTTTCTTCTGATTTATCTTTTTTTTCATTTTATTAGAAAAATTGCTTGAATCATAATCATATATTTCTCTCTTTTATAATAAACGAGCTAGAAATCGTACATTAGATAAACACGAGCTTGAGTTCACACTTGATTAATTAGTCAACTAGGGGTGACTTGAGCTTGAATTGACTTGTTTAAACCCCTACACCTTTCATCTCCTCAACTCTCTCTCATTTTGAAATATATATATATATCAAAATGATGGTTTGAAAGAGAACGTCCAGGTTTTGTGCCATTGATTTTTTTAAATTTCCTTCTCTGCGGATTCTCCGGTTTGGCATTTTATGGTGGTGGAGGGTCACCGGTCATTCTCCGATGACCGGAATACCTCGACCTCAAGCTCTGCCATGCGTCCGAAAGAAATTTTGGATACAAAAGGTAGAGTTTTGTCCAAACGTGAGATGTCTCGTTGTTCTTATTTCAAGAATACTCCGCTGGTGATTATGAAAGGCCGAATTTCTTCCAATCATGAGTATATTCCTGTTGGATTTAAAGGTAATGAAGTAGCTTCTGCTAGTTTTTTGGGTCAGAAGGTTGTTTCTTCTTCGCTGAAAGGTCTTGATTGTCCTCCTAAAGCAAATGATTTTGAGGCTTCTTCCTCTTCCGGTTTTAATCTAAAAGTGCATCGTTTTACTAATGTGTTGAATAAGGAATGCATTGGTGTTAATTCTAATGGTTGTGAGTTACAACCAATTGCTTCTTTGTTAGAGGACAACATCAAGAAGGTTTCAGTTAATGGTAATAAGGATCCTGTATTGGAGAAAGATGGTTTGATTAATGGGAATGTGTGGATCAAAACTCCACATATTAAGATTAATTTTGTGCAAGAATTTGCTGAAAATATTGAGGATGTGAATGTGGTTAAGCTTGATGTGGATAAAGAATGTGCTAATGTTCAAGTTCTGAAAAAATCTCTGGTTGTAAAAATTTTTCGTAAAAACTTGCCGTTTTCCATTTGTAGTCTTGAATTGAGGCATCAATGGGGAAAATTTGGTAGCTTTCCTCTAACCTCTCTTGGGTTAGATTGGACTTTGTGTTCATTTCAGTCGTCTGATGCTTTGGAGGAAGTTTTAAATGGAGGCCCATGGTATGTGGGTAATTTCATAGTAGGTATTGATAAATGGACTCCTAATTTTTCTCCTCTTTCTATAGACGGAATATCTTCACCTATTTGGGTTAGATTGCCTCATTTACCTCTTCAGTGTTGGGACGAAGTTAATGTCATTAAGATTGTATCAAGAATTGGAACCCCATTGTTATTAGATGGAAACATGTTTAAGTGAGAAGAGAATTTGCTAGAGCTTGTGTTCGAATTAATTTGAATACTAAGCTTCATTTTGGAATTTGGGTGGAAGGTTTGAGTGGAAAATTTTTCCAAAAGTTTGAATATGAGAATTTATCTTCCTAAATGTTTCAAGTGTGGCAAGATAGGTCATAAATTTTCTTCTTGTCCTAATGTCCCTATTGTAGTAAAGTCTCGTGATGTTCATGGAAGTGTGCTGGATTCTGTTAGGGAAATCCTAAAATCAGAGATTGAGACATCCTATGGTCCTTTGATGCATGTTAAATTCAAGAATAAGTAGAGAAGAAAATTTTTCCAACATGACCTTGAGACTGGTATTCCATTAGAATCTGATTCTCAAATCTGTGTGGATACTGGTGTTGCTGAAGTTGGAAAGGCTTTTGTGAATGACTCAGTTATGGCTAGTAATAACTCCGAAGTATGTGATAAGGTTGCATCAGACTTGGTAACAAATAACAAGTTTAATGTACTATCTCATGGGAATGATGGCAATACTTTTGTTGAACATGTTGTTCATAAAGATTCAATCAGTGTTACTGTTGATTTGGATCTTGGTTGTGGGATTAGTATGGGACCTTCTGGTGATGTTATGGAAGTAGAAGACATATTGGATAGTGCTGAGGATGTGCTTGAAGTATGTGGTAATGCTTCTCAAAGTGAAGGTTTAGCAGATGTTGGTCTGGTTCTTACAATGGATTTTTTGTCAGCTGGTGTGGATAGCATGGTAGAAGGTTGTGAGATTCTAATTCCTAATGCAAAGTCTGATGCTAATTCGACTTTTCAAAAGGATGATTCAACTTTACAGAAGGAGGATAGCTTGAAGAATGGGTTAGATGCAAACTCTTCAACTGGTAAAGTTAAATTGTTTAAGGAATTGCAATCTCTAGGTCCGGTGGAAAGTCTTCCTAGAAGGAGGAAAGTTGGGTTGGAAGCCAATAATGGGGATCAATCTCCTTATATTACTTGATATGACTTTTCGTATCGATGGGTTGGTTAGAGAAGTCTATTTTATTGCTTCTTGGGATTATAGAATTGACATGGTGAGGATGATTTTAGTGTCTCCATTTGCTGCATTTCAGAGGTTGCTATAGATATGCAAGATTGCTTTTTATGGATCAGGGCTGATTTTCATTGGCTTTGGGAGGTCTGGTTCAAGAAGTTTATTTTGTTGGCTAGCTGTACTGGTTATGGTCCAAGGATTGAAGATGTTACCTTTGCCGAGAGCTCTGATGTTGAGGGTGATCTTGTGGTCTTTGTTATAGACGATTGTTGTTTTTATCTTTACTGTGTTCTTATTTATTATTTGCATGATGGAATTAGAGTAACTATATTTGGGATTCTTACTATTCTTTACTTTTTATCATTCTGGGAACTCTGGGATACTAACCAACCTTTTAGGTTGTTTTATATTTAGTGTTCCCATCACCTCATTTGGTTTAAAGTAAGGAGTAGTATATCTCAATTTCATTATGATAGTTTCATTCTGTCAAATAATCTGTTCAATAAGGTTTCCTGTCCTTTTTGGATTAGGAACTAGTAGTTTTATTTCTTTCTAGTTTTGTATTAGTCTTTTTATTTCCTGTTTTTTAATGCAAGTTGCATTCCTTAAAAAAAATTCTCTCTTCATAATCATATTCTTTTATGTATGTTTATGTTTTTTTTAATTATTTT